>QEOT01008813.1:24958-124523 GCA_003123785.1 Pterocarya stenoptera | reverse complement strand
CACTGTCAATATACAGAAAATATCTAGGTAATTTAACTAAGGGTATGCATCCAAAAGCAAGATTGGTTGCTGTCCATTGCGTCATTGAGTACGCACATCAATTTTGAGATCGATGAATTTTTGTTAGTTTCCATCATTTATGGTTTTGGAGGATTTGTTGGATGTCTGCAATGATAGAAGAAACTTATCAGAACAAAGAGGAATCAGAAAATCCGTACCTTAATTGTATGGATTGGCTATGCATGAATTGTTGTAATAATGTGAGTTTGGTGGCAGTCAAATTACCTAAAACATGGGTAAGATAATATTTTCTTTTGTTCAGAATGGATCAAATTCGACAATTGTAAGAATGGAATCATGGCTTTGGACTGTGGTGGTTAGGGTTGAGACATCAAAGTTGTTATTTGTGTTGTGTTGAAGCTTGTTTCTTAAATCTCACGCTTTGTCACTTTTCATAGATACGCCCTATGTTGTCGGTGGTTTCTGTTAATAAGTTAAAAGTGTTAGAACTTGTGGAAATTGTGCTGTGATTAGTTGCCTTTTGACAACCATTTTCTTCACTTTTTTTCCTTCAAAATAATTGCGTGCATGAAGCGATACTATTTGTTTTTGTCGTAGATGGTAATTATATATATATATATTTTTTTATGATGTGATACATTTTAAGTGGTTGGGGAATTGGATTTGAAAGTTAGAGGGTCTCTTAGCTCTCACCGGTGAGAGTATGACCCAGATTCGTGATGGCGTCGTTCCTTGGTTCGTTCCTTTTATCCCGTGGCGATCCCATCTGGGTTTAACAGACTACTACTTGTTTGGTCTAAAACTCTGGAGTTTCGTTTCGTTCTATTTTGTTTTTTTCTTCTTCTTTGTTTTGTTTTGTTATGTTATAGGAGTAAAAAAGTGATGGTAGAGTTATAGAAACAGTCAGATCTTCCAATCGGTTTTTAGTTGAATTCGCTTGCTGAGATATGGATCCTCATCCCCAATGTGATTGTTGTGGTACACTAAATTAGATACAATCACATCAATATCTGTAATAAAATTAGAACAAAGAATTTATATAATGTTTTGTTATGAATTTAAAACCTAGCTATGAAGTTTGTGTTTGTGTTTGTGGAGGACGAGGTGAGGAGATGCTTTTTTGGGCAGGTGAAGAGACGTAGCTACGAAGCTAAGAATTTGTATGTATGCATGCATACGTCTGTGTTCGTTTTAGAGAAAGTGTTTTAAACAAGAACGCTTAATTATCTAATTGAATAATTCTACTTATCATCTTCACACTCCACACACCATACATCACACCTATTTTAATTTTTTTCCATTTTAATTTAGTGTGGGCATGATGAGGTCAGCCTCATTCGTTTTTCCACTCTGAATTAAGGAAAATTGGTCGACAATGATTCCATTTTTTTATGAAGTATTTTTTTAATAATATTATGAATTTTTTTTAAAAAAATATTTATAAAGATTAAAAAAATACATGAAAAAAAGAAGAAGATTGCACTTCTTGAAATATTTCCTCGATCATCAATGAATGTAGTGCTGTCATGAATTAAATACACTTGTCATTTTTTTTTAATGAGAATTGTCAACTCTTTTAATTCTCCATTTGTTTAATCTAGCCTTGATGATAAAATATAAGTTAAAATTAAATAATATTATTTTTTATTAAAAAGAAAATCTCCATCCAAGTCATTTATAATTAGATCATTAGTGCCATAATATTTACATGAAAACTGTGTTATTAGCAGGAATCTGATAAAGGAATCGATTATAATTCTGAGAAAACGCAATGAATAATATACAAAAATATTGAAAACTTAAGAGGGATGAATTTTCACGTTAAAAGAAAAAAGTGTTTTATAAATTATACATACGTTTCGATTGGTTTTATATATATATATATATATATTATAACTTGTCTCTCTTAAAAATAAGGTCCTTCTCTGTAAAAGTGATGAAAAACAACTAACAAGATTTGTTTCTGGTTAGAGGATCAAATATTTGATTATTAAGTCTAAAAAAATTACCCTTAATTAATCTTATGATCATGGTTGAATATTAATTTTCTTAGAAGGCCATGTTTCCTACAATTAAGACTAATTAACGTGAATATATATTCTTCTATCAATGAACTTTTCATTTCTAAAACCCATACGAATTTCAACGAATGCTTCACACAAAATTGTCAGTATTAATTAATCCACCATCTGCACCGGAGTTTTCAAATGCACGTATAAATGTGAAACTGATACTCTAATCAGCAATCAAGTCTTAAGTAGCTAGAGATACATAAGAAATTTAAGAAGGCATGCTATAACTATTAAATGAAACGAAAGGGATGCGGGCTATCGTAGACCCCTCCCATCCTCGATTTTTCTTGCACCATTCTTTCAACTGAGGACATCTGCAGATAGAAAGTTTCAGGAGTGAGAGAGGTAGACAGTTCGTTGAAAATGAGGTGAACTTTTCACAATTAACAATGGTGAGTTCTCGGAGTGAGGGAGGTAGGCCTAGGCCCTTCTTTGGAAAGGATGCGAGTTTTGCGCAATTTATGATACACAGGACTTCAAGTGATGTGAGGTTTCTAAAGCCCTCGGGAGACAAGTATTCCAGATTCGGAAAGTCATCGATGGCCAACTCGGTTAGAGAAGTAGGCAGCTTCATCTCAGGAAAGGACACCAGGTGTGAAGATCCATCGCAAATTCGAAGACGTTTGAGAGAGGTAAACTTGTGCAACCCCCACTCAAACAAGCCCTGAGCGATACTGCTATCATGGATCGAAAGCCGTGTTAGGTTGGTGGGAAAACCTTCTTTTGGAAAGGATACAAGTACTCTTGGACATTTCCCCATTCTCAAATTATGAAGAGAGGTACAGGTGTGTATGCGATTGAGCACGGCCTGCATTTTCTCGCAGCTAGAAAGATCAAGGGATGTCAGGTTGGCAGGCAGCAACTCACCGTCCGGTAAGTAATCGAGACTCGGACAACCATCAATTTCAATATAGCGGAGACAGTTGAGACTGTGTATGCCAGTGGGTAAGGATTTAAGGTTTCCACAATGATCAATACGAATGGATCCAAGCAATGAATTATGATGTAATTCCTTCGCTATTGACTCTAGCTCTGGACATAAAAAAATCAGTAATGTTTGAAGTGTTGCAGGTAATTCACCGCTTGATATTAGGGATGGACACTGGGAAATGTTCAACGCCTGAAGATCATGAGATGTGCTGTTGTCACCGCTGCTGCCATAACTGTTGGTGTCATCCTCCTCTACCAAAATTTGAATATTTTTGCATCTTTGTATAAATATTGACTCTAGAGTTGGAGGCAATTGGCCTTTAGCAACCAACGAAACTAGTTTTGGACAATCATCAACCGCCAGATAATCAAGACGTGGGAGAGGCGGAAATGATACCACCGCATTTGACCACAAATGCGTCAGTTCCTTGCATCCATTAACCACTAATGTTTGTACATTTGCCAGCCCACCCATTGTAATTAACATTTTCATTCGAGATTCAAATTCTGAAATTGTTGAAAGATTCACAAATTTTAGCGAGCTAAAATTAACTTCTCTTCCGCACACCACCCCTTCTGATCCCTCAAATTTTATTTTGCATCGATCTGGAAAGCTCGAAACTGAGACCACTAAGTTCCAACACCTATCTATCTCAACCTTTTCAAGTGAAGGAAGGTTGTTTGGTAAATTTCCCCACAGCTTGGGACAATTTGTAATGGAGAGCTCACGTAAGTTTGAGAATGCTTCACAAGGACTCCAGTTCTCCCACTCCACCATATCATAGAAATGCAGAGTCTCCAAGGATCTAAAAGGTTGTGACGAACCATCCCCACAAATTTCAGGACCAATACTCTTCACGCTAGCCATCCCCACGATCTTAAGGACTCTGAGTGATGGAAGTTTCCCCAATGGTGGCAATGATGTGCACTTTTTACAATTTTCAATAGTCAAGAACACCAGATTAGGAAGCCAAGTATGGTTTAACCAAGTTGGAAACTCTGTACCCCCATAACATCTAATAGTGAGTACTTTCAAATCGTTGTGAGGCTGTAGCATGTTAAGAAACTCTTTTTCACTTGTTCTGTCCTTTGAGTCATCAATGTCTTCACTCCATCCCAATGACAGCCCATCAAGCTTGGGCTTACCACTTAAATTCATGTCCCTTGCATCTCCTGGCTCAATCACGTTCTCCAATTTTGAAATGCAGAGTGTTCCTCGAAGATGCGACAAAGATCCTAGCTCCTTTAACCCCGAGCAACAATCTTTTCCCACAATGAAATCAGACAACGTCCGAAGACAAGTTAATTTGCCTATATGCAAAGGCATTGCTTTAAGTGATCTTGCTTGTAAAATATTGAGGTGGCGTAAGTTGACCAAATTCCCAAATGCTGAAGGTAGTTTCTCTAGATATTCACAACATTCTAACAACAATGTTTGTAAATTGTAGAGTGTGGTTGTTGATTCAGGTAAGCTGGTGATGTGAGTGTGAGAAAGGTCAAGATACCGTAGATGGATCAGATCACCAATTGAATTTGATATCTCGGTTATCCTGTAACCGTTCAAAGAGAGCACCCTCAAGCACCGCAATGTTGGCAACAATTCAAGATAAACATAACTGGTCAAAGAAGAAAACTAAGGATATTGCAGCATTAGAGGTAAGAAGGTACGTAAACATGTGAGTTCAGAAAAGGCCTCAAATTTTTTAAAACCATCATAAAGGTTGCATAGGTAAGACAAATGGCGAGTCTTTTCAAAAATACTCCCTTGTTTACTACCCTCAACTCTATCTTCCATTATAAAGCAAGTTTTTCCAGCAACCGATTTAGCTAAATCGTTGATGAGGTCGTGCATCACAAATCGAGATTTATTGTTGCTCGATTGTTGGAAAAAAGACCTTGATAATAAATCGCGAAAATACATTGCACCCAAATCTTCCATTTCCTTTTCTTTTTGTCGTGGTTGAATCAATCCTTCTGCCATCCATATTAGAACCACCTGCTCCTCCTTAAATTCATAATCTTTAGGGAGTATAGAACTGTACGCAAAGCATCTCTTCAAATGCGATGGGAGATGGTAGTAACTCAACATAAGAGCTGGAACAATTCCACTTTTCTCCTCTGGAATATCCCATATCTCGCTTTTCAATACTTCCTCCCACTCATCACGGTCCTGTTTTGAACGTAACAGGCCTCCAAGGGTTTTTGCCGCCAAAGGCAAGCCTTTACATTTCTGAACGATTTGCTCACCAATGTCTTTGAGGCGTGCGTGTGAAGAAAAGTCTTTTGCCCCCAAGGCATGTTGGGTAAATATGGACACACAAGCATCATTTGATAAAAAATCCAACCGGAAAGCTTGAGTGGTACCCATCATACTTGAAATACCTTGATTGCGAGTTGTGATAATAACTGCACTTCCTGGAGCCCCTGCTTCGAAAGGAGCAAGTAGGATTGTCCAGTCATGATAACTCTCATTCCAAAGATCATCCAAAATGACTAGAAATTTCTTCCCTTTCAGCGCCTCCTTTAGTTGGATTTGCAACAAGTTTAGATCATTAGCATCACGACTTCCAGGGCTGAGAGATCTTAAAATTGTTTTTGTGACCCTAACAGCATCAAAATCTTCAGAAACACAAGCCCAAGCTTTAAGATCAAACAAACTTTCGACTTTTCTGTCATTGTATATTAATTGCGCAAGTGTTGTCTTTCCAATACCCCCCATACCAAGTATGGGAATCACAGAAACTTGATTATCACTTGATCCTCGAGCTTGCAATGCCAATAAATCAAGTATAGCCATTTTATCTATGTCCCTGCCATAAACATGAGCTTCATTTACTATAGAAGTTGGGGCCAGTACTGTCCCTCTTATTTTTTCTGACCTCCTGTCTACATGTTCTTTCAAATTGAGTTCACCTTTCCGTGCCACTAGATCTTCAAATCGAGTAGTGATGTTCTTGATATTTGATTCCAGCCTAGTTCTCAACATGATAGCACCAGGAGTCAAAGCACTAAAATAAGGAGGGATGAGATTCCGTACCTTACTGGGACTAGCCTGATTTTTACCCTTCAATTTGCGTCGCGAAGCTTTTGTGGTAAACTCATCGAGTATGTCCTCCACGTCGTAGGCCAAGTCTTTGAGATCCTCCAACCATTCTTTTACTGCAGTACTCTCAGCATGTAATTCCTTCTCCTCTGCATCATCAAGCACCTTTTGAATCGTTGACAACGTCTTGCGCCACTTGTCTAGCTTTTTTTTAAGTCTGTTTCGGCTTGCAAAGGCCAGCAACTCCGGTGAAGACAATCGGTCAAATAACACTCGAAGGAACGCAGCAAGAAAGAGCTCTCCCACCGCCATTGTTTCTCTTGAGAAAGGAATGAATCAGGAAACGATGCAAAAGATTAACCAAAGAGTCAAAGAAGTAACTGGTTCCGTCTAGAAAAAAGCTATATGAGTGCTCTCAAAAGTCAACAAATTAATCTAAAGTCTTCATTGGTTGTTGGCTATTTGTTTCGGGGAAGGTGGGTTGTAATTGATCCGGGGTTCTATCAACGAATGGAATCCATTGCCTCTCTCTTCCTCGCACTTTCCACTTTCTATGGTATGAAACAGGAGAAAAACCAAGGATAATAGTAAAATATTGACGTTGCCAGCAACTTTATTGGGTTATCAATTTGAATAGTTGTTTTGAATGGTTGTTGGATTATTAGGCTTAGTTTCAACTCATTTAATTTAATTTCATTTAATTATTATAATTTTTTTAAATTTTTATACAAAATAAATTAAACAATTTAAACTTTTTTAAATTTTAAAATAAAAATAATATTAAAAATATATATTTTAACAATATTTTATTTAACTTTCAATTTTTATCTTAACTGATCTTATATCATCTGCGAAAACAAATTAGACAATTTTTATTTAATTTTGTATTCTATGGTACACGTCATGGTGGGTGTTCTTAGGCTTAGTCAGGAAAATTTTCAACTCATTTAATTTCATCTAATCTAATTATTACAATTTTTTTAAATTCTTATATAAAATAAAATAAATAATTCAACCTTCTTAAATTTCAAAATAAAAATAATATTAAAAAAATATATTTTAACAATATTTTATTTAATTTTCAACTTTTATCTTAACTGATCTCATCTTATTTGCGAAAATAAATTAGGCAACTTTTATTTAATTTGTTTTCTATGGTACACGTCATGGTGGGTGTTCTTTTTTTTTTTGTTGGAATAAATGGTGGGTGTTCTTTAAAATATATGAGCAAGTAGGAAAAAATAGGAGAAAATGAGTGCTGCATCCGCATCGGATGCCTGCATCATCAAATTTCTTAAATTTTAGTAAAACTTTTTTAACTTTTTGACAAAAACCCCTCTTCATCAGGTTGCCTATTTTAAGAGAAGGATTTAGGATTTAAACATTGCTCCCTAAATAAGGGGAGGTATTGTTCATCCTTAAATCATTTTTTACAAATATTTTAATCTAATTTAAAAAACAAATTCTTCTTTCAATCATCTATACTTTCTCTCATGCTCATATTTATTATAGATGAAATTTGAAAAAAAAAATGACACTATTGAGATGATTCAATTTTTTTTTTTAAATGACCATTTGTGAAAATATGTTTTTTTCTTAAATATTATTATTACGAAAGTACTGATTTTTTAAAATATTATTGTTTAGAGAGATAAAAAATTTAAAAAAAATTCATTACAGGTGAAAATTTGAAAATATGGGTACAACAATAATTAAATAACTACGAAAATGTAAAAAAAAAAAAAATCCGCACTTTTCTCTTAAGAAAAAAATAGTAGTTAAGGATGTACAAATAAATAAGTATAAAAAATAATAAAAAAAGAATAAAGAAAATTTATTTTAATAAAAAAAAAAAGAAAGAATAGGGAGTGAGATGGAGGTTTTGAAAAGATGAGTAAAATAAAAAAAAAATAAAAAATTAGAAAAATATGATTTTTATCTAAAATTTGATGAAAAATTTGTTCACCCGAGTGTGAAAGGATGTGAATGCTCTTACAGTTACTGAGGGATTTGTCATGCAGTACAAAACCAAAGGTCATTGATTTGAAGGCACTAAAAAAATTCAATTTGAGAAATAATATTTTTTATCTTATATTTAATATAATATCCAATCACACTAAAGCTTGGGTGGACAAAAATATGTACCCTTTAAAAATACATGGCACCCAAGGTTTCCATTCACGCGAGATGTTCACTCATCCATTGTAAATCAAAAATCATACAAGCGGAAGCAAACTCGGGAACCAGACCTACATACAATCTTAGGTGCATTTCAACAAGAAAAATTCTTGGGAGAAGTCACTGTTGGCAGCAGCCACTTTTACACACAATATGTGGTTTCATCCAGACCGTCTATCTCTTAAAGTTGAAATTATGAGAGGAAAAATGAGAAGATGAGAAGAAGCCACATAGTGAGTGCAAAGTATGCACTATTATAGTGGCTTCTCTCTAGCATTACTCTTTCAACAAGTATGCATTCCATCCTTGCAAACGGTATTCACGAGCTGCCTCGGCGGGGTTTGCTGCCTTTATAATTCCACAGCCCACGATTATTATGTCACTATCTCTATCATAGATGACCTGAAATATCATTTTCTCTCGTTAATGAAAGCTTGTGACTACTTGTAATAACAAGAGAGAAAGAAACACAGCTCGAAAGTCTAATAGATCTATTAGCAAGGGAAGATCATATATAATTCACAAACAAAAATTTAGTTCTTTTGAACTAGAATTATATAAGAAATCAAGTTTTTCTGTACACTAGGGTTCACCTGTTAATTTGCTCTTTCCCCCATCTTTTGACAAGAGAAAAAAGAAGAGAGAAATAAAGAAGAAAAAGTATACCAAAGGGGGGAGAAAGAAGTCAGCGTTAAATAGTAACTTATGGAATATGGAGTGCTGTATTGCTGGCCAAGTGCATCACCACCAGTGACCATTTGAACTCTGGGGTTGGCCTGAATGAATGTTGGATTTATAGGTTCCCCTGGCCATGATGCTGGATTAACCGAGATGAAGCCAATCACGAAATTAGAGTGATCCTGTGCGATTTTTAACGCTGCAGCTGTATAGTCTCCCTTGGCAAGATTACCAGCTGAGCTCATTTCAGCGAGAAATAACAGGCACCTACCACGAGGCAAACCCTGAAAAGAGTCCAAAGAGTGCTCAAATTAGAGTAGGATTCTTGTGAGGCCTTGTTGTGCTCTACCTACCTAATTATGTAATAATAAAGCCACATACATTTCAAGTTAAAGTCAAAATGAAGAAATTAGTTGAGACCTTCAACTTTAGTCCATCAACAATTCCGGGACCAGAAATTATGTGAGCATTAACTATATCAGCCCAATCCAATATACGAGATGGGGGACTATGTGCTGAAATTGGAGAGAAACGGAGAGAAGAGGGAGGCTTGGGAATACGAGGGAAAGGGGAGAGAGGGGAGTTGGAGTCTGGATCATATTTTTTAAAATAAAATATTCATTTGATCTATCTACAGTGCTAATCCAAATATGACCGATGGGAGGAGATTATTGTATCTCAAAGTCATAATATTATGCATTTGGTTAATCCAATGCAGACATTTTTAAGATAAATTTTGCAAATATTTGCAAACACTGGCATTTGGATAATCCAATGCCAGTGCTAAGAGCCGCATTGTATTCAAAAAAGGGAAAATAGCTTCAGAATGTTAACCAGGCCACCATATATTACCAAGATTTAGATACTGATGATGAAAACTATTACCAAGTTTCTCAATCTATAAGGCAAATGGTGATAAATTTGTTCAATTAACAAGCAGAAGAAAAGAAAAATGACGAATGAGAGTAACATCCTCAAATGATTTCAATGTGACAAGAAAATTCAGGAATGAATATACATATATACAAGGCAAAGAACTGAGAAAGAGCAGATTTGTTCCTTAAATCCCAAACCTTTCTCGGACTCTCCAAGTGTACAATGACGTAAATTATTGTTAATATATGTATTTTGCTGAACATTACACATGGAAAACCAACAAACTCAATCAAATTCTAAATGTCCAGACCAGCATCAGAGCAAAATGTCCAAGCCACCTAAACTCAATCTTGAAAGTACATATTGTAAAAGTAGATATATATTATTAATATGTCTGTAATAAACAAGAACTTTGTTGTGGTGGCAAACAAAAAGAAATAGGCAAGTCATACCGAACGAAGTTTAGAACCAAATTCAGGGGTGAAGTCAGGCAAAATATCCACATGGGTTTTCAACATGCATATCTCTTGGCCATCCTGCATTAAATTTTAAACTAAGCTTACTCCAAGTACCTCATGAGTCATGTGCAACCCTGCAGTCAAGTTTGAGGCTTAACCCTAGTCTAAAAGATCGAAATAAATTAAAAATTCAAAAGAGTAGCACATTTTAAAAAGCCTACATAATTAAACAAATAAATAAGAAAGATCAGTGCAGAACAAGGATATCTCATCTACTGCATATACCTAACAATATTTTGACTTTGCCTCTTGCCCTGGTTGGACCAATAATGACATAGGGCCAATTTCAGGCCCAACCCACCTTCCTAAGACTGCCCAGCAACCCACGTGTGTAGAAGAATATACATCATCTCTTCTATACCACAAAAAGACTCCCTTCCTTGGATTATCTTTACCTTCTACTGAACCACTTTTGTTTGTTCAAAAACTAGAGATTTTTCTCTTTTTCTTAGAAATTGTTTAAGATTTTGCAGACAAACTAATACAAGGGCTTTCATAATTCCATTTTTTCCATACCATCTCGGCCAAGTCCAGCAACTCCTTGGCGGTCCTAACATCAGTAGCCAGACGAAGATTGCTCTCCTTCTCCACCATCAATTCAAACAGCCTCTTCCCCGTGGGATTCTTGGCTATCTTGGTCCTCTCTCCAAACCCCAAATCCCTAGTGGTAACTGACTTCGGCACAGCCACCATCGTATTCTCCTCCAAGAACTTCAGGACCACTCTCTCCATCTCCTCCCCCACCTTCCCCTTCTCCCTCAGGATCCTCACCATCTCCGTCAGCTTAATCATTGTGCGGAGCTTAATTCCCTTATCCTCCAGATTCTCCCTCCCGCCCTGCTCCTAATCGATCAAAACGATGGCGTCTTAGACTTTCAGCCCGGCAGTGCGTAAGGGCTCAACGGTCTGGAGCACAGAGGTGCCGCTGGTGACGAGGTCCTCGATGATGAGACAGGTCTGGTCCTTGGTGAAGACGCCCTCGATGGACTTGGCAGTGCCGTAGTCCTTGACCTCCTTGCGGCGCATGAGCATGGGGACACGGCGAGAGACTGAGACGTAGGTGGCGATGGGGAGGGCGGTGTAGGGGATGCCGCAGACGACATCGTAGCTGGTGGAGGGAGGGAGGGAGGAGAGGAGGGTTTGGGAGATTTGGGAGAGGAGGACTGGGTAGGAGACAATGAGGCCGAGGTCGATGTAGACGGGGGAGGAAATGCCAGACTTGAGCTTGAAGTCGCCAAACTTCACAGCAGGTATCTCGTGGAGTTTCTTTAAGTACTAGGGACTCCACGTACGAGGACGTTGACATTTTCTGAATCATGTGTTTTGAATCATGTACGAGGACAATGACAGTATTCGGTTTTGACTCTTGAGTCTCTGTCACCATGTGTGGGATTGCAGTGCTTTGAATTGAATTGAGACAAGTATAAATTTTGATAAAATATTATTAAAATATAAATTTTATTTTAAAATTAAAAAATTTTGAATAGTTTATTATATTTTATTTAAAAATTTTAAAAAAATTTAATGGTTAGATAAGATGATTTGAGAGTCTTATTTTTGCCCGAAACAAAAAATTAAAATTAAAAATTAAAGAACAATAAGGGACGGTTTGGTTACACAAAATCAAACTATCTCATCTCATATAATCATTATAACTTTCTCAAATTCACACACAAAATATAATAAAAAATTTAAAAATTTTAAATCTCAAAATAAAATTAATATTAAAAAATTATATTATAACAATATTCTATTCAACTTTTAATAAAATATCTTATCTCATCTTAAGTTGCATCTTTTTCTAAATTTTTTAGATTTTTAATTATTTCCCCTTTTTTAATATTAGAATTTTTTTATTAGCTACCACTCAAAAAATATATATATTTTTATCGGTAAATACCACTCAAAATCTTAATATAATAATTATTCTTTAAGATGGACCGAAGCTATGATTTAAGCATTAATTACTATTTTTTTTATTAAAATCTAGAGACCATAGTTTTTAAAGGCGAAAACCCATGAGCCATTTCTAATTTTTACACAATTTTAATTGGGTTGAACCAAAAACAAAATTCTTATATGATCATAGGGATCATGTTTTAGTAGTTTTAAACAGTGTGTATGTGACAAAAGGAGGGGAACAATTGAGAGAGGTAACGCCAAATTTGAATACAATGCCCTAGTGAAAATGGCATCCACCTACACCTTTCTCTTGGGGCAATTATAGTTCATATTATGGAGAATAAAAGTATGGAAAAAGATAATAATTCCCCATTAGCATCACCATACTACTACTATTCATCTACAAATAGATAAGTTTCGTGATTATAGATAATAGGTGTGCCTTCCCACTCATGTATTTAATGCAATGGACAAGCAAAGAGAGTTTGCCTCCTAAATTCCAGAGAAAAAGGATTTGCTCTTTCCAAATCCTACCAGTTACCCTAAGCTTCAATTCCTTCCTGTTTACTCTGAAGAAGAAGAGAGCCATGTTCCGTTGATTATGAGACCATCAAAACTGTCGTGAACCTTCCTATGGCTGTCCCTAATGCTTCTAGGTACACCCTGCCAAATCATCTTCCTTCCATTTCCACCAACCTCTAAGATGTAGCTATAGTTCTTCGCCTCATTACCATCACCCATAAATCACAAGAATGCTATGTAGGCTGCAGCCATCCCGAGCTGGAAAGCTTCAAAATGCAGACAAAAGTACTAGGTATAGCAACCGAAGACCTAGAAATCAACAAAGAAGTCCATTGATCAGTTGTAAACATATTAAGAGTCTCATAGTAATCCTAGGCTATAGGTAAATATAAAATGATATGTTCTAAAGTGCAAGTGTAGTCACTCCACCATAAACATTTGATTTTTATGCATAGTATGGAACACCATATTTCATGTATTGCCATTTTGGATGATCAAGCTCATTACTCATCAAATGTTCATCAAATCTTTCCTGCTCCATAAACAAGGGATATCCAAAACACTGACATAACAATTTTCTTCTCAATTTAGGTGAAACAATGGAACAAACAGATTCGGATGTGTCTCACTAAAAATATTCATTTAAATTAACCCCGAAAGGCCATCTTTTAGATATGTACAATTTTATCCATCAAGCTCAAAGCTCATAAGTACTTAAAATATTTCCTGTTTTTTAAAATAGGAGATGTTCAAAGAACCGAAATACAAATGTCATCCAATTTTTGCTGAAACAACAAAGCAAAACCCTTCACTGAAGCGAAAACCAAATCTTGTGTCTACAATGACTAGTGCATGTAGATGCATCTGATGTAATTCTTCTACCGAAGGTGTACAAACACATTACATCCTCCACTAAAGGGTAAGCAAGCAAAGAACAATAAAGAAGATAATGAGACAAGGACAGAGCAACACTATACCATCAACATCCATGTGGCATTTTCAACCTCTTGTGGATTTGATTTGACATAGTGATGGTTGAAAGTGCTGCCACTGTGCATGTCAAATTTGTGATCATCTTTCAAGTGGGCCACCAAAGAAGGAATGTCACCAATGACAGTGCATTCTAATCTAGCATAGGGACAATTGTAGGGTCTATAGGTGCATTGAGATTCATGTTTAAGTTTGCTGTAATATGGGTAGATGCCCATGCACCCAAAACTCTGATATTTACATGGAAGTTCCAAAGAAGCAGTAACCTTCTCCAATGCAAGACATCTTATATTGCCAAGTTCATACCTGCAAGTAGGCATCGGTTGTGCACTCTAGGCTTGCAACCAGAACACAATGTATGACCATTTGAACACTGTAACAATGGAGAGAACTAATAAACTAAAAACAAAACCTGGACATTAATAAACTGAAAACAAAGCCTGTTAACAGCTAAAAACGTTCTGTGATAGATACGTTATTCTAGGATGGATTGATAACTGAAATTTAACATATTTATGTTAAGAACATAAACATACTTGATGAATAGGAGGGTACATGGCATTTAAGCACACAGGGCACTCCAACAACTCATGTACACTGCTAGAAACAGTCACATTAGGTTTTAGAGCATTTGAAGCAGGGTCATTCACATTCTCACTGGCATCCATAATGTCTTCGCTTCGAGGAGGATTGATAATCTCAGGTTTGCTCCACATATCATCAAAAAATGGATTCCTAGATGCCATTCTAGTAGTAGGGCAGCTTAGTCTAGGAATAAATCTGGGTAGACAAATACATATATAACATCATATTCATAATGTGTAAGAAATGAGTTCTGGTATAGGATGCTAAAAACTTATAATAAATGAAGTGATCGGTCAAAATACTTCAAGTAACATCGGAACAGATTCGAACTCCCGGATTCAATCATTCCGTGATAGGAAGTCTATAGCAAATCAATCGAATCCCATTGACCATGAGATTAACCATTTAGATGTTCCACTGATATGTTACATTCTACATCTCAACTTAGGCATTGTTACTATTGCTTGATTATTTTTAATTAACAACTCTTTTGCATATTCTTGTTCTTACTAAACAACTTTTTTTTGTTCATTCCCTTTCTCTTGTTCTTCTATGTAATGTAAGTGATAACTCTTACAACATCATCAATTTATTAAAAAATGATGGAAAATGATGTTGCAGCCATGTACTCTATGGGAGTTATTTCATAAACTATGCTATTCATCTTTCTTTAAATGACTCAAAAATACATTTAACAAAAAAAAAAAAAAAGACAAAAAGTTCATATCCAATCATAATTGCTCTATTTTCAGACGCATTTCTCAAAGTAACCACTCCAATTCAATCTCAAACTACAAAGCATGTGCTCTCAACATGCTGTGATTAATGGATGTTCTATAATTACCGGAGTAGCAATTCTTAACAATGCTAAGAATCCCAGATTACACAATAACTCAATTCGCTAGAAACCGCACAATAACATAAACAGATAAACACCAAGTCGAATATAAATCATTGTCGATACCATTAAAACCAAACGTCGAAGGCGATAAAAAAACAACCTCCATTCAATGGTTGCCACGTCGTCATCCTATGACCCTTACATTGAACTGCATAACACATGACCCTCCCTTTCCAGAACCTCACGGCCTTGCCCAGTTGCCCAAGAATCTCTCCAAAACTTTACTCTCTCTTTCAAAAATTCGCCCAAGACCTTCTCTCCAAAAAATACATTGCACCAAAGGTCCCAAGGTTTCATAATTTGGGTGAGATTTTCACTCATTTATTAATTTATCGCCTCATCGTCGCTTTATTAAATAGTTACACTACATCGCAACATAAGGGCATAACGATCAAATGAAACGTAAGGTATGTGGGCTATCTTAAACCACTTCCGTCCTCGGTCTTTCTTACACCATTCTGCCAACAGAGGACATCTACAGATAGAAAGTTGCAGGAGTGAGAGAGGTAGTCAGTTCGTTGAGAATTGAAGAGAAAAACAAAGTGACAGTGTATAACGAGAATTCGATGCAATGTCACTATGAGTATTCGGTTTCCATAGAAAATTCTTTATATCATATTCACCATCACAAATTTTCAAAGGTCTGATACAGTTTATATAGACATTTCCCAAGCCTACATTTCAGTCACATGATAAAATAAAAATTATATTTATGCACCTATTTTGTTACAAGAATTATTCCAGGTCATTCTAAAGGTTGCTTCTGATATGTAGTGTGGTTGTGCCATTGTCAAAAGAATATTGCATTGAGGCAGCAGTAGCATTGCTTGCTCTAGTATTCCCCCGCGATTCAAGAGGCACAAGAAAAATAGTGAGGCTTAAACGTAAGAGTGCAAACCGAGTTGATGAAAGCGGCTTGGTAAGAATATCCACAAGTTGATCATGACTTGAAACAAAGGATACATTGAGTGTCTTTGCAGCTACACGGTCCCTCGCAAAGTGATAGTCAAGATCCACATGTTTTGTACATGAATGTAAAACTGGATTCATGGAGAGGTAAGTGGCCACTTGTTCGGTTATGAATATTCCCAATTCTTTTAAAATTGATTGTAACCATAAGAGCTCACACGCCGTATTGGCCACAGATTTATATTCAACCTCAGTAGAAGAATGAGCAATGGTGGGCTACATTTTAGAGCCCCAAGAGATCAAGTGTGAACTAAAAAATTGCAAAAATCACTTGTTGACTTCCTATTATCAGGGCAGCTAGCCCAGTCACATCAGAGAATGCAGTGAGTTTTGATTAAGAAAGAGAGAAAAAACGTAAGCCAAAGGAAGTTGTTGAACGAAAATGTTGAAGTATTTGTTTGACAGCTTGCCAATGGAAAAGTCGAGGACAATGCATAAAATGACACACTTTATTTACAGCAAAAGAGATGTTAGGTCTAGTGAATGATAACTACTAGGACTATAAAACGGTTGGTCCGGACCGAAAGTCCCCATGGTCAGTTTCGGTCCAATGACTAGGGGCATTTCGGTCTTCGGTTAGGTCTCGGGGTGGGGATATCCCGGACCGGACCAAACCCAAAATTTTTTATTTTTATTTTTATAAATATATTATTTTATATAATAATTGTATAATAAATTATGTAATTTTCATCTAACCTATCCCCATTTACAATATAAAATTATAATACATTCACATTCTCTAAGTTAGTAACAAGGTAACAATTAATATCATCAATATAATTATATAATTATAAATTGATAACTAAACTAAATCACTATAAGTATAGTCTATGATTATAAAGAAATCACTATAAGTCTATAACTATATATAGTATTAAATTATTAATATCACTATGACTAATGACTAATGACTATAAGTTTATAACTAATACTAATATATACCTATACTAATAGTATAATATTAATACTATTATTAAATCACTATATACAATATTACTAATCACTATATCATTATAATATATATACACAAACACTATAAGTCTATATGTAGTACTAATAGTAACACTATAATAGTATAATATATAGTATTACTATATATTAATATATTATAAGAGTTATAGAATTATAACATAATGTATGTATAATAGTATAGTATTAATATCACTATAAGTTATAACTATATATATCTAATAGGCTAATACAATTGTAGACCGAATGGACCGGATCGAAAAAAATTGTAGACCGAAAATGGCCGGACTGGACCGGACCGGACCGACCCATTTACACTCCTAATAAATACTAAAGGCTGCCAACCACACTATGGTAAAGTTGGGGGTCCTCAAAGGAGGACCCATTTAGAGCTGTAAGTTTAGTCTTAGTAGCCATAGGAGTAGACACAGGTTTCGAGTTATGCACAATGGTCCATAATAACAGTTCTGAAATATAGCGGAACTGAGACATAAACAGACATAAACAGGCCAGAGGAGGACTGAGACACTTGAATGCCAAGAAAGTAATGTAACATACCAAGGTCTTTTACTGGAAAAGTAGTGCGAATAGTAGAAATAAAATTTGTGGTTAGTGTTAGTTCAAAGGCAGTAACTATAATGTCATCTACATACATTAACACATAAACACAAGTAGAGCCAAAAGTGTAAATAAATAATGAGGAATCAGAGACTGAAGCATGAAAACCAAGACATATCAATTTTGAGCTTAGTTTAGAAAACCAAGCCCGATGGGCTTGTTTAAGCCCATAGATAGATTTTTTGAGTTGAACAACAAAGTGAGGAAAGTTAGGATTATCAAACCCAAGTGGCTATAGCATAAAGACCTCCTCCTCCAGATTTTCGTGAAGAAATGCATTTTGAACATCAAGTTGATGTAGCGGCCATTGACGAGAAATTGTAAGAGAAATTAACAAACAAATTGTGACGGATTTTGCTACGGGACTAAAGGTCTCTGAGTAGTCAAGACCTATTTGCTAATGGAACCCTTTAGCAACAAGATGAGCTTTTCGTGGTGCCATCGGCGAGCCTTTTGGTCTTGAGTACCCATTTTGAGCCAAGAACATTCTAATTGGGGTGAGGGGGGACAAGTATCTAGGTGTTGTTGTGAAGAAGGGCCTCAAATTCACTAGCCATGGCAGCATGCCAGGTAGGAAATTTGGAGGCCTCTGTGTAAGATGAGGGTTCTTCAGGAATGCTATGAGCTTGAGTGAGAAGGGACATGGGTTTGGGTAAGGGCCATAGAATGGTTCCATTCGAGCGGATGAGGGGTCGAGTAGTCTAAGTTTTGGACTGAGTAAGCATTTGGTGGGTAGTTGAGGAGGGAGTAGAGGTTATGGCATCTGTGAGAGACAGCGGAGCAGAGAGTGTAATGGGCGGTGGAAAATGTTGAACTAGTGCGAGATGAGCATTTGCTTGAAGTGAAGGTGACTCTGTAAGAGAAAAGGGAGTATTAGGGTTCAGGTGAGAAGGAGATGCCGCTGAGATAATGGGGGGATTCGTATAAGAAAGATGAGAGTTAAGGTTGGGTGATGAAGCGTGAAGAGGCCGTCGGATACTAGGTTGAGTGTAATGGGCAGTTGGGAAGGATTTGGTGTAATGGGTTGTGAGGATGAGGAAGGCCCAGTCGAGAAGGAATGAAGGAATTCCGTGAGAGAGGGGGAGCATGTACGGGTAAGGGTGTAGACCGAGACGGTGATGGGCTCTCACTAAATGGAAAACCATGTCCCATCAAAAGTTACATCACGAGAAATGTAAATTTTACCGGATGGAATATGAAGGCAATTGTAACCTCTATGATCTAGAGTATATTCAAGAAAAATACAGAGTTGAGAACGCATATCCATTTTGTGACAATTAAAAGGGCATAATTGGGCTAGCAAGCTGAGCCAAAATTACGAAGGAAGGAATAATTAGGAGTTAATTTGAACAAAGTTTGAAATGGAGAGGTGCTTTGTAAAATTGGAGTGGACATTCTATTAATAAGAAAAATTGTTGTTTGAAAAGCATCAGTCCAGTATTTTGTTAGCACAGAAGATTGAGCCTTGAGAGATAGTCTTGTTTCAACAATATGACGTTGATGCCGTTCAATACTGTCGTTTTGAGCGTGAGAGTATGGGCAAGTAATGCGATGGATAATGCCAAAATTTTGGAGAATTTTGGGAAGGGGACGAAATTCACCCCCCCAATCTGTTTGAATGGCAAGAACTTTGGAAGAGAAATTATTATGCACATATTTTAAAAAGGCTAAAAAACTAGATGAGACATCAGATTTGGCACGTAATGGAAAAAACCAAATATACTTGCTAAAATCATCAACAATAGATAGATAAAATATAAAACTAAGGGATGACAGCACAGGCGCTGGTCCCATACATCTAAAAATAAAAACTGAAAAGGAGAATGTGACCAAGATGGGGACGTGGGATGAGAGAGGGTATGGGATTTGGCTTGGAGGCAAGATGGACAAGTTTGTATGCTGGTTTTAGTAGTGGTGGGAAGATTAAATTGCCTAATGGTAAATGAAGTAGTCTGTGGAGAAGGGTGACCTAAACGGGAATGCCATATTTGTGGAGTGGTTCGAACACCAATGAGAGCATGTGGGGAAGAAGAGGTGGAAGTCACAATCGCGGCATTAGATGCAAGAACATACAGACCGTCCTTAACAGTTCCCTGAAGAATTACCGCCTGAGTGCGTAAATCCTTTACAAGAAAACCAAATGAATTAAATCAAAGAAAGCAGAATTGAATCATCTATACAAAATTGATAGACATAAAGTAAATTGCGAGAAATTAATGGAACATGAAATAAATGACGAAGTAGAAATTTGCCAGAAGGGATTTGAAGAATGCCAGTGCCAGAGTTTTGGATGGGAATAGATGATCTATCTCCAATGCTAACATGATCCGTGCCCTAATAGGGAGACGATTCCAGATTTAATCGAGAAAAATCAATAGTAAAATGATTTGTAGCTGCTGTGTCAGGAAACCAACTATTCGGATTGACTGGACCATTGGGAAAAGCCATGTAATTAGCAGAGAAAGAAGAAGGGGGAGGGCTCTGGTAGGCGTGATCAAAACGATGATAACACACCATGGCTATGTGACCAATTTTAAGACAAAGCTGACATATAGGCGATTTGAGGAATTAGAAGTGAAAACACTAGTGGGAACCGATTGATTTAGGTGTCCTCCACCCTGACCTCTCTGAAAGCCATGACCATGGCCTCTGTTAGGTGGGAAGGGCTGAGCAGGTGGACGAAGAGAAGAGGCATTAACGAAAATTGAGGAGCCAGAAAGGATCGATTGGGTTTGATGGCTAAGGCGGGACTTGTGGTTTAAGTAAGTAACTGTATATTTGAGAGGAAGACATAGGGTCGCGAGTGGTGATGGAGGTTACGAGTAGCTCATAATCTGACCCAAGATCGGCGAGAAGGTAGATATTGAACTCGGAGGGTGAAAGAGGGTGGCTAGCAGCGTTAAGAGAAGCTGAGAGGGCTATGGCTTTATGGAAGTATTCGGTTATGGTCTCTCAGCCTTTCTTGAGAGTAGCAAGGGAGTATTGTGTTTGCATAATGTGAGCTTGTGTTTGAGGAGAGGAGCCCTTCAAGAGTTGTCCATACCTCATAAGAAGTGGAGCAACCCAGAACATGGGCTAGAACTTTATCGGTGAGATAGGAGTTGATTGCAAAGATGAGAAGTTGATCTTGGAGAACTCACTTATCATACTCTGGGTTGGGTCGTTCATTGATGGTGGGAGGAGGCTTAGGACAGGTACCATTGACAAAACCATAGAGTTGGTTACCTTTGAAAAGGGAGGATTTGAGCATTCCAAATGAGATAGTTATCGGAGGTAAGCTTGATGGTGATAAGGTGGGCTGCGGAAGAGATGATGGTGGGATTCAGGGTGGGAATTTTATTCTGGGCCATGAGGATTGAGAGAAGAAGAGGACGTGAGTCTTGGATGACTACTGGTACCATGAAGAGAAAAATGGAGTGACAGTGCATAACAAGTATTCGATGCAATGCCACTATAAGTATTCGATTTCCACAGAAAACTGTTTATATCATATTCACCATCACAAATGACCAAAGGTCTGATACAGTTTATATAGGCATTTCCCAAGCCTACATTTCAGTCACAATATAAAATAGAAATTACATTTATGCACCCATTCTGTTACAAGAATTATTCCAGGTCATTCTAAAGGTTACTTATGTTATGTAGCGTGGTTGTGCCATTGTCAGAAGAATATTGCATTGAGGCAGCAACAATGTTGCTTGCTCTATTAAGAATGGCGTGAACTTTTTACAATCAACAATGTCAAGTCTTCGGAGTGAGGGAGGTAGGCCCTTCTTTGGAAATGACGAGAGTTTTTTACAATTTAAGATATACAGGACTTCAAGTGAGGCGAGGTTTTGAAAGCCCTCAGGAGACAAGTATTCCAGATTCGAAAAGTTATCGATGACTAGCTCGATTAGAGAAGTAGGCAGCTTCATCTCTGGAAAGGACACCAGGTGCGAAGATCCATCGCAAATTCAAAGACATTTAAGAGAGGTAAACCTGTGCAACCCCCACTCAAACAAGCCCTAAGCGATACTGCTATCAAAGATCGAAAGAGTTGTCAGGTTGGTGGGAAAACTTTCTTCTAGAAAGGATACAAGTACTCTTGGACATTTCCCCATTCTCAAATCTTGAAGAGAGGTGGTGTGTATGCGATTGACCGCGGCCTGCATTTTCTCGTAGTTGATAAGATGAACCTGGGTTTCTGAACTGGAAAACCTAGGAGAATTTTTTTGACAATTCCTTGACTTCGAAGAGATGCTTGATCACCTCAATGCCTCCCAAGTGCTTCCCTCTCACAAACACCTGTGACAAAGTCACATTCTTCTGTCCCAACAGAATCTACATCTCTTTCAGATACGCTGAGTCCATGGATACGTCCCACTCATCAATCCGAACCTGAAATCCCTAAAATATCATCCTCACGGCATAGCAGTCCCCGTAGATTCTACGAACACCGTGTAAGCTCGTGAAGAAAACTATGATTCTGTCCTTCGTGCCCGACAACTTAATCAAAAGGCTACGGGGAACTGAAATGATCGATTTTGTTATGGGTTTGAGCTTGTTGGGCAGCAATTGGGATTTCGATTGTGATACAGACTCCTTGGTGTTTCTTGAAGATTAGGAGAAACTACGGAGCTGCTTGACCTTACATTTGATGGAACTACCGGTGGAGCGGACAATGGAATTGTAGAATTTGAGGAAAAAGCCAGAGCTGGTTCGGTCCAGAGTAGCTTGGAGATAGGGTTTCTTCAGGGGAACAATAGAGGTCTGGTGGTGCAAGGTAAGCGAGCGATTGAAGAAGGAGGAGGACATGGACTTGGAATTGCTAGAGATTTCTAGGTTTTCTGATTCTGCCATTGAGAAATGCAACAAATTTAACAAAAAATTTTAAATTAAAAAATTGGAGTTTTGTTTTTGGAGGAGTTCTGTCTAGGGTTGGGGGATTTGAGAGACAATGGAGATTTGGGAAAGAATAAAGGTAGCTCAATGATAGGTCCTGCGACGCCGAGAAATGAGGCTTCTTGGGACCAAACTTGGCAAAGAAGAAGAAGAAGAACACGGTCTTCATTTCAATGTTCAAACAATGATTGAAAAACGAAGGAACGATCACGATAATTAGATGGAATCGGCGGAGAGATTGCTTGAGGAGTTTGTGTTTTCGATTTGTGGAGGATGAGGTGAGGAGCTACTTTTCTGGGCGGCTGAAGAGACGTAGCTATGAAGCTAAGAATTTGTATGTATGCATGCATTCTTCTTGTTCGTTTTAGAGAGTGTGTTAAAAAACAACACTTAATTATTTAATTGAATAATTCTACTTATCATCTTCACACATCATACCTACTTTAATTTTTTTCCATTTTAATTTAGTGTGGTCATGCTGAGGTCAGGCTCATTTGTTTTTCCACTTTAAATTAAGGAAAATGGGTTGACAATGATTCTATTTTTTTTTTACGAAGTATTTTTTTAATAATATTGTAAATTAAAAAAAAGATTATTTAAAAAGATTAAAAAAATACATATAAAAAAAGAAGAAGATTGCACTTCTTGAAATATTTCCTCGATAATCATCGGTGAATGTAATGTTGTCATGAATTAAATACACCTATCATTTTTTTTAACGAGAATTTTCAACCGGCATATTTTATTCTACATTTGTTTAATCTAGCCTTGATGATAAAATATAAGTTAAATTATATCATTTTTTTATTAGAAAGAAAATCTCCATCCAAGTCATTTATAATTAGATCATTAGTGCCATAATATTCACATGAAAACTGTGTTATTAATAGGAATCTAACAAAGGAATGAATTATAATTTTGAAAAAAAGGAATGAATAATATACAAAAATATTGAAAACTTGAGAGGAATAGAGGCGGCGTGTTGCAATCAACGAAATTGGAAAACACAGCAAAGGGAGAGAATGGCAGTGAGAGAGTGAGAAGGTTATGAATAGAGAAAGAGACAGAGGAGAGAGGGATCGATGGAGACTTATTGACGTGAGGTGGCATAGGTTGAGGGGCTGTCGGTCACCAGGTGGGCAAGGGGAGAGAGAGAGAGAGAGAAAGGAGAATAGAAGAGGCAAAATGGGAGGGAAATTGGAAGGAAATTAGTTTAAAGAGACCAAAACTACGTCATTTTTGTCGTGGGCTGGGCAGACCTCTTAGGGCTTGGGCCTTTGTTGCAGGTTGGGATTCACATCCTCCCCTTATAAAAATTTCATCCTTGAAATTTGTTAGGGATGGGGTCAATAATCTCCACCTCTAGTTGCCCTTATCATCCCTCTAGGTCTAACGCTCCTCTCCGATCGCCGCCATCCTCTATGCCTTGATCCCAACCTGCCGGTAAGCATCCTCCAATCCCCCCCTTTCTCTACCCGTTTGTATCACACCCTCTTTCTCTAACACAAAAACCCATTTGGGTTTGAAAATCCTAGTTGCAAACCACCTCCCTGTTGTACCACATCCATCCAATGTCAACTAGCCCTACCATCCCACTCCTTCGTGGAAAACATTTTGCTTATCTCTCTTTCTCTCCCTCCCTGTTCTCTTCCCCCTTCTTTCTTTGATGTTCTTTCTGTGTGTCCCTCATCATTTTAACTTGGATGTAACTTCGTTCTTCATTGTCACAGAGCACCTTTGATCATCTCTAAACAATGGCATCTCTCTCTCGAAGCTGATCAACCACCGCACATAGTTAAGTGGTTCTCGAACTAACCTTGGAATATATGTCATTGGAATTGAGAATTTTGTATTGTCTGGTGAATTGTGAACTGTGAATGGTGTAATTGTGATATGGTCGTGTGTAGTGTGAAGTAATGAGATGCTTGTGTAGTTTGTAATGTGGCCGTGTGAAGAGATAATTGAGTAGTTTATGAAGTGGTCGGATGTCGTGTGAAGTATCATAATGAGTTTTGTAGTTTTGGACGTGACGTGTCGTTTGAGTGTTCATTTTGTGTTTAAGTGTTACTATGCCATGTATATTAAAAGTTGTTGTTATGTCATAATGAGGGGAATCCTCCCTCATTCACACTATTGTTCAGCCATAATAGGTTGTTGGAATTTTCCACTATTGTATGGGCTTATAACTTGTGAATGTGTGCTGGAAATCTCATCCATTGCATTGAATTACAACACATGAATGCTTGCTAGAGAATTTTCCATGCTTATTGTCATTTATGTAATTAACCATTGTATTTTTAGACTGCATCATAACTGATATTTGTTGCTGATTATTTTGTCATTGAACTATACTTGTGCGTGTAAATTGAAATTTGTAAAATTGTTGGATCTTGTATTAAATGGCTTTTGTGGGTGCATGCATTTCACAACCCCAAAAAGAGATGAGGTATTATTTCACTAGAGTTTCTCTAGTCATTTGGGAGTGCATAAAACTAAATGACATCTCCTGGATTGTCGCAAAGCGAGAACGAGCTCGAATGAGAGGGTAATGCTCTCAGGTCGACGCTGTTGCCTCTCTACTGTGGAGGCTAGAGGATCTTTGGCCATAAACACACTGGATGCGGAATTGGACATTGCTTGTTACAAAGTCGAATGCATAGTAATCACCTGTGGTCTGACAAAGTGAGTTAGGATGTGTAAATGATCCACATCAGGGAGACGATGGTGCACATGTTAATAAAATGATTGTTTTGTAAATGAAAAAAAGATTTTTGGGTGTGTATCAACTTGTGTGGAAAATTGATACACACTCAAATTGTAAAATTGTTAGAATGAATGTTTAGTTCCATTTTGGCCAAAACAAGTTTCATTCCAGAACAATAACTGGTAAGATCGAGGTACCACATATTTTCCTTCCAGCTTAAATGTTGGCTTGTTTTACTATTGCTAGCCGAATTTAACATATTTTAAATTGATAGTATTTACGTAAAATAATTTAGTTTTATAAGTTATTATATAAAATATCCCTTATTTAAAATATGGTGGCATAAAGGATTGTGAAAATCATTGCAAGAGTATCATTTTCAGCATAATTTTAAAACGTTTCGACATTTTCATAAATTCAGATGTATTGTTAATAACAACTTCTCGCTTTTTCCTATTGGTTCAGTTCACAAATCAGATTCCCACTTCTACCCTAAATTTTCTTTCCTCCCGCAATTACTCAATCACAACATCGTTCAACCACACCGCACACATTGCCTCAACTTCTGACGACCAGCCACACTACTTACTCCATTCAAGGTGACCACCAAGACTCTACCTAGCCATTGTCACGATGCCACTCCATGGTAAGGTGATTTCCATGTGTGTGTGTTTAGTTTAACCATAAACTCACTCTACAGACCAGCATGTGGAAGTCGCAATCTCCTTTGCAGAAAGCTCTCGTGCACCATTCAGCCAGCGTCCATCCACTTTAAGCAATTTTCTGTCGCTCTTTTTGGATCAACTCAATTTAATATTGAATTTCTGAAGGAGTAGCAATTAGGGGTAAAACACTTTCGGTCCGAAGCAGAAAAAACTGAGTGAATTGAATGGTTTGAAAATTGGTGTGGTCAGTTTCAGTCCACAATTTGTGGGACCGAAGGGGTTCGATCTGGTCACGGGGTTTGTAAGTTTTAGATCAAACCAGACCGAAACTGACCAATTGAAATATATATATTTTTAAAATATTTTTTAATAATATAATATATTATTTTTATATAGTAATTGTATAAATTAATTATATAGTTTTCATCTAATCTATTATTATTGACCATATAAAATTCTAAATAATATATGCTATCAATTAGTAATGTATCATAGATCATATGATAATATATGTAGATACATAATACATTCATACATATTCTACTATTTACATTTAATTAAAGTAATTAGGTAGATTTTTTTTTTTTTTTTTTTTAAATATCTAAGTTGCAAGAAAGCATGAATGATTTATGTACAATGAAATTATTTTATATTCATTAACCATATATAAAATATAGGAAATTTTTAATAATATGAATACTATAGAGAAAAGTCTAAGTTAGTAAGTAATAACTATCAACATCATAAATATAATTATAGTATAATTATAGTTAAATATTTTTTTAATTAATTAATTACATAATCAACATTAATAATTCACTTAATTTTAATTTTTAACAATTTAAATAATTTTTTATTAGTTTATTTAAAAAAAAGATGAAACAAAATAAACAAAATAACAAAATAATTGGACCGGATCGATAGCTAACATTTTGATCTTGTCTTATCCGGAAAAATGATGGAGTTTCACATCATCTCCCGGACAGGACTGATTTACATCCCTAGTAGCAATTGTGCATATAGCTCAATGCTTGTAACTTCCTAATTTCGTTTACGTCTGTCTAATTTCGAGTTAAAGTTAAACAAAGTGTTAGGATTGTACATAGTCAACATAGAATGATTGTCTATAATTTGCTTGGTTATCTTGAGCTAATTACAGCCAACAACATATCTAATGTGTTTTAATGATTTCATATAGACATTAATTTTTTTTTTGTAATATTAATTACAATAATTTTTAATAGTTTGGAAGAGGAAATTAAAATAATTATTTATATATATGTTTTATATATTTTTTATACATTTGATAAGGGTTTCCAACCAAACCGCCCTTTTAAACGTGTGTGAGTTGAATATTTAGGCTGCACGGGGCTCGTCCCGGTCATTTTGTTTTGTAAAGTAAAAGCAGAAACCAACCAGGCTCATTCGTTAAACCCTAAGGACAAGAAGAGGACGCTCATTCTCTCATTCGTTAATCCAACATGGCCTCAAAGAAGGGCAAGACCAAGAACAAGCCGAAGGACTCGGAATCTTCAGCTGCAGCCCAATTTACTGACAGGAAGATCATCACTGACGCTCGGTTCGCGTCTGTACATTCCGACCCTCGGTTCCAGAAAGTTCCCAGGAACACTTCTGTGGTCGCGATCGACTCGCGCTTCAACCGTGTGCTTACTGACAAGAGCTTCTTCGTCTCGTCCTCGGCTCCGTTGGACAAGCGAGGAAAGCCAAAGAAGCGGAATTCTGAGTCTTCTTTGCGACATTATTATCGAATCGAAGAGGAGAAACACAAACAAGAAGAAGAAGAAGAGGAGGAGGAGGAGGAGGCGGGGAAAGAGGTTATCTTTGAAGACGACGAGGAAGTAGAGGAAGGGAGGAAATTGGGGAAACTGGGTCCTGTCAAGTCAGGACTGGAGTCGAGCAGTGAGTCGGAGGTGTCGGAATCGGAGGACGATGAGTCGTACACAACCACCGATACCGATGAAGGTGAAGACGAGGGGGTTGAGGAGGAGGAAGAGCCTCAAGTGCAGGTACAATTCGAGCTCAACTTTGGTCATATGGTAGAAAAGTACTCGAGAAGATGTAACCTTTCAAGTTTGTGCTTTGTAGATTTTCCGTTTAATGTAATTAGCAGCCAAATTGTGCCTTTTCACATGAATTTTATGTCACTCTTTCTTTTATGGTTTTTGCCGTATTGACAGGAGAGTATACCAGAAATCGAAAGAGAAACTCGCAGACTCGCTGTTGTTAATATGGACTGGAGGTATGTTAAGGTATGTTAAGTCTTGAACAGAATTGAATTTGAGTCTTACGTTATCAGAGCCAACATCAAAGTATCTAGGGCCATTTAATTATCCAAATCATTTTGATTATGTTTGAACTTTGAATTGTTTATAGTCCCAATGCTAATACTTCTGTTTTTGGGCCTCTTCCCATCCCTTGTAACTGTTGAGTGAGCTGCGTGCTAAAGCACTGAACTTTGACTTGATCTCCCTGCCTTTCACAATAATGGCTTCTGCGTATTTAGTATATATATGCCACTATATCATTTCTCTAGCTGCGTATGATTCCACTGTAGGATATACAGTTAAAAAAAAGTTCTTTTTTGTTTTACTGATTGTATTTACTCGCCCATTATCTGCAAAAAATCTTCAGCTCTTATTCTATCCCACCAATTAGGGAATCATATTCTAAGCCAACAAAAGTTGGAAAGAAGAGTCCTCAAAATCCCCCAAATACTAATATCTGGGGGATGTTCCTAACTGCTTCACAAGTAAATACTAGATCCAGAGCCCAATATCTGTACTGAACTCAAAGGTCAAATTTTATATGAAGCTGTAGGGTTCTTCCTGAATCATTAGCCTGATGCCAGTACTTAATCCAGAGCCCTATATCAATACTATGGCAGTATTTTCTGTGCTGTATTTATTTTTTATTTGATGTATCTTCTTCACCTTTATGCAGGCTGTTGACTTGTATGTAGTTTTGGGCTCATTTCTCCCAAAAGATGGACAAATTTTATCGGTGGCTGTCTATCCATCTGAGTTTGGTCTTCAGCGTATGAAAGAGGAAGAAGTTCATGGTCCCGTTGGCTTATTTGATGATGAAAGTGATGAAGACAATGAAGATGAGATAGACTATGAGAAACTGCGTGCATATGAGACAAGCAAGTTAAGGTGATTGAATTTAGTGCAGTTTGTGCATTTTTCCAGGTTCACAATCTTTATTTATGCTTTTGCTGCTTCTATGGTATCTGTAAGATAGTGCATCCCTTTGTTGACATGTTCAGAGTGGAATTTACCTTGAGATCTAACATATAACTTACCTTGAATCTGAGTTAACGCATCACTTGTTGGAAAAGAGAGAAGTAGTTGCCCTTTCCCCTTCCTTTCCACTGAAAAAAGAAAGGAAAAGAAATGAAAAGCAGAATGTAATAAAGAAAAATGAAAAGGCACCATTAGTTCCTTTTTTGGGGTACATGAGGTTGACACATTTTTTCTTACGGTTATGTGTATCTCTGCATACTCCTTGTACATGGGTAATGCCTTTGCTTTTATCAGTAAAATTCTAAGTTCTAACAAAATATCATTTTCTTAGAGGGCACAATTACATCTTAAGAATTATGCCTTTGTTTTAATGAATCTAATCAGTAAGCATTTAAGTGATAGCATGCCTATTCAATTAGGTATACTTCTGGATATCTTTTCTTTTTATGAGATCTATTTAGGAGTTCCTATCTTTAATGATGTTTATCATATTAAAAAATCTATTAAAAATAGTCGTGAACTTGCTTGATGCGCACAAATAGCTAAATTTAGCAAATGAAAAATACTCTATATAACTAGGTTAGCAATAAATAGACCCATTTTAGGTGTGTCAATGTTAGCATTTTGATCTCCAAAATTTTGGTTGAGCAACTAATTTTTTATCCCCTTACTCATTTGTTTATATGCTAGTGATGATAAACTTACAAACTTTACTTGAGTAAAAAGGGACCAAGAGCTATTTATATTGCATGCTAAACTAAAAAGTATTGCTAACTAACTTGATCAGAAGCATTTGATCATTTTGAAATATTTTCTGGGTTGAACTTCATTTTCTCTGTTTCTAGCTGCCAAGTAAAAAGTTTTGAGTAGGATGCCCCTGAGATATGTATCGTTTGGGCATAAAATTAAGTCATTGAGCTTATATTCTGGCTATTCTTTCACTATATAATAGGCTTTTCTTTGGATCATGCATTGCTGACCATATCAAATCTTATATACATTATATTACATATTTTTTGGGTATATCCTCCTCCACAGGTACTACTATGCTGTGGTGGAATGTGATTCGAGTGCCACATCTGATTACCTTTATAAAGCATGTGATGGAGTTGAATTTGAAAGATCATCCAATAAACTTGATCTGAGATTTATTCCTGACTCCATGGAATTTAAACACCCACCCCGAGATATTGCTACTGAGGTATGACTTCTAACCTCATGATAGGCTTTGTACTCGATTTTTGAGAGTTTGGGCTGTAGTCTTTTAAAAATATATCATCAAGTATTCCATTTCAGTGAATTGATGAAAATTTTTCTAGTCTATCAAGGAGCATATACAGTCATATGATGAACCTGATTTAATATGTTATGGGCCCTGCTTGCAGGCTATGTTCTAGAAGCCAAGATAATTTGTTGTGCAACTTACAAAACAAATTTTGGTGGTCTTGATCTAATCACACCAACACTTAAAAAATAAAATCCTCCGTGCCACCCTTTGTAAAGTGGAAGCTGCAGTTAGAGTGAAAGCTAGTGCAATTGCTAGTACATAGCGAGCAATATGACCATTTGCTGTTTCTTCTCTAAGATGAAATGCCAGCTTGGCATGGATGGGTATTGCTATTCCTATTTAATAATCTAGGACTAGGATTCCTGGTTGGGGGCATTGGTTGACTGAGGTGTAGGATCCAACTCAGACCTCACCTAAATCCTTACCCGAGCCTCTTTCTGGCCATTCTACATCAAACTTGGGATTAATTAACAGATAAGGTAGCACAGAAGGATGAAACCCTTTGGTGCTGATTTTATTGTCTCTAGAGATTTATATACCTGTAGAGATTTACTTAAAATATTATTAGAATATATTTTTTTAATATTATTTTTGTTTTGGAATTTAAAAAAGTTGAATTGTTTATTTTATTTTGTGTGAAAAATTGAAAAAGTTGTAATGATTAGATTAGATGAGATGAGATGAAAAGTTTTGTGAAAGTGAACGAGGCCTTAATTTTTGTGTAGTAACTACGATGAAGCGGAACGTGACGGGTCTATTAAGAAGTGGAAATTGAAAGGTTTTTTGGAATTTGAAAATAAAATATTATGCAATAAATGGTCATTTAAATAGTCGGGGAGTGTAAAAAGTCGGTAAGTAAATGATCATAATGAGTGAAGTAGAAAGTTTGAATAATAAAATTGAGGTGGGTGATGGACTCAAAATCAGATTTTGGCATGACATATGGCATAGCAAGAATGAAAGATGTCTCGATTGTGGACCTGTTGGTTACATCAAATGGTGCTCCTGAATGGAATGACACTTTTTTCATTAATGCACATGATTGGGGAGTCGACACTATCAGAGTTTTATGATCTCATTTATTCCACTTACATGAGAGAAGTTGATGACAAATTTTCTGGTGTCACTCCAAGAAAGGGAAGTTCACTGTCCGCTCTTTCTATCAAGCCACACACACATACAACCAATCCATTCCCATGGAAGAGCATTTGGAAGACAAGGGCACTATTAAAGGCACTTTTCTTTGTATGAACTGCTTCATTGGGGAAGATACTCACACTCGACAACTTAAGGAAATGTTGATTCATTGTCATGGAGTGGTGTTGTATGTGTAAAAAGAGTGGGGAGTTAGTTTGATCATTTATTACTTCATTGTGAGATTGCCACAACATTATGGAATGACTTCTTCACTCGGGTGGCACTAACTTGGGTGGTGCCAAGAAGGGTTGATCAATCTCTTAGCTTCTTGGAGAGGCCTTCAAGGTAACTCTCATATTGCAGCAATATGGAAGATGGTCCCAATATGCTTACTGTGGTGCATCTGGGGGGAATGAATGACAGAAGCTTCGTAGATTGAGAGTGATCAATGGAAGAGCTTAGGAAATTGTTTTTCAATAATTTACTTCATTGGTCGGTTGTAATTGATTTCAATGGAATGAGTTTCCATGAATTTCTTGTATCACTGAACTAGGGTGACACTCTTGTATATGTCCCGTATACCTGGGCTTTTGTCTATTTTTATGATCAATAAAATTTTGTTTACCGATAAGAAAAAAATTAAGGAACCAATAAAAATAATTCAAATTTAAGGTAATTAGAAAAATATTGAGGTGGCTTGTGAGAGCAAAGGAAATACTTCAGAGATTTTATAGGTGATGGATAGGTAGAAATTGAATGGTAGATGAAAAGCTCAGATGTGGACAAAGATGAGATGCATGGGAGGGAGGAGAAGAGCAAGAGGTTTGGAGTTTTAAAAGTTAAAAAGAATAGAATGTGCAATTAAAAAGATCAAAATGCATTTGAGACAATGTTAAATGATAAAATTAATTAGAGGAATGGTGAGGTGGCCTAATAGAAATCAAAGAAGATGTTTGAAAATTATATAGGTAGTGGATTTCAACCAGTAGTTGGCACATTCACATTTAGAATTTCAGCTGCTAAGAGATTGCGTCAGAGTGGAGATGCTTAATTTGGCCAAACTTTGAGGATCTATATTTTTTTTTGTTTGTTTCTGGAGCTAAAGAAAGTTTAGTGATGATTAATAATGATAACTTTTACTTATATTTCGCTGGTTGGTACGAAGTGTTGATAAATTTTCACTTTTTGCCTAGGCACCTGCAGGATATGAAGGTCTAGATTTCCAAACTCGAGCTCTGCAGCATAGTAGAATTCAACTTTCTTGGGATGAGGATGAACCGGATCGTGTAAAGACCTTGAAACGAAAATTTAATGCTGACCAGGTTGGTTTCCTTGATCTATTTCTTTCCACCTTTTTTTTTTAATAATTATTTCTTTCCACTTTTCTATATGATCCTTGTAAATTTATATTCCAAAGTTGATTTCATAAACTGCACTCTTCTTCTTTTTTGTGCCGCACGAATATGGTGGATTACCTGCCACTGAACTGAAATAATGCATTCATTCTCATACATGTACTGATTTATGCGCATACATATTTTCTTACAGGTAATCAAGTAGTTTTATTCATAAGAAAAAAGGCGCAGCCTAAGTACACAAGACGTATACTGTATACATGAGGAGTACCTAACTAGAGTTTACAACTGAAAATAGAAAATTATGAACATTTAGCCCATTAAAATCAATGACCCCTGCCCATAAGAACAAGGTTTTAATCTTGAGCTCATCCATTGTCCTCTCGCGATCCTCGAAGCTTCATCATCTTTCTCCCTCCAAATGCACCAACACATATAGGAGCTATCTTTGAGATTGCTGCCACTTGAGGATTGCCTTGGAGTCAGGCCTCTCTAGCTTGCTAGGAAATCACCCGCCTTCAACACATGACCCATGAGATCCCCATTCCCGCAAAAAAATCATCCTACATGGTCCTTGCCACGTCACAACATAGAAGCAGATGATCTACTGATTCCCTATTCTTCTTACACATGCAACACCAATCCAATATCATTACATGATGTTTTCCTCAATGTCTATATTAAGAATCTTGCCTAAGGAGGCTGTCTAGACTAAAAGAGCTACTTATAGAGGAATTTTCGTCTTCCATATATTCCTCCATGAGAAGGTGTTCATGCCTTGACTAGTCAGAAGTTGTTAGAACGATCCTGATCTTGTCTATGGTTCTCTCGTTCACTCTTGCATAATACAATAAAGCAAAGAGCTTGGTGATAACCTCCAACTCCCAATCTTGTGCTACTCCGATGAACTCTACATTCCATTGAGGGGAGCCAATAGAAAAACCAAGAGTTCAGCTACTACTATGTATCCTCCACCCGTACAAGCTCAAATATGGTTGGGAATGTGTATTTGAGGCTTTGACCACCACACCATTTGTCATGCCAAAACTTGACGCCAGAATTGTCATCCACCTCAATGCATGCATGTCTTAGGAATATCTCCCATCCACCTCAGTACAGAATTTTCATCCACCTCAATACAGAATTGTCATCCACCTCAATACATAATTGTCATCCACCTCAATGTGTTTCTACAAACCCACCCCATGTGGTCCACATATCTCATTCAAGCACCATCCTTCCCAAGCTTCCCCGGCCTTCGTATTTATAACTATCTTCCATCAGTCCCCTTTCTGGTTGATACCGCCACATCCATTTTCCCAAAATGGTTTGGCTGAACTTCATCATGTTACGGATCCCCAATCCAAGGTGGGTGTGCAAACAATTGGCCAATTCACAAGTTGAAATTTGAACTTGTCCCCCATCCCACTCCACAAGAAGTCCCATTTTAGCTTCTCAATACGACTATCAACCTTTGTAGGGAGTGGGAACAAAGACAGGAAATATGTGGGTATGTTAGAGAGGGTGCTTTTGCTTAGAGCAATCCCCTTTGGACTGGTATAACCTCTTCCAAGTAGCCAATCTGCACTCCACCTTTTCAATAACAACATTCCAAATCCCCTCTGACTTGAAGGAAGCACCCAACGATAAGCCAAGGTATTTCATGGGTAGGGGAGATACCTTACATCCCAAGAGACTAGCTAGATTCCCTGCATTAGGGACATCCCCCACCGGTATCAATTCAGACTTTGAAAGGCTCACTCTCAAATCGGAAACAGCTTCGAAACAAAGAAGTGCTCGTAATTTGCTCCATAGAAGATAAGAGTATCATCGGCAAATAGCATATGAGATATATCAATAGAGTCATAATTGTCATTCCCACCAAGAAGTCATAGAGATAATCACTTTCCACAAGGCTCGGGATCATCTTGTTGAGAGCTTCCATGACGATAATGAAAAAAAGTGGATCCCCCTGTCTCAAACCACGAGATGTGTCAAAGAAGCCCATTGGAGAACCATTCAGCAAGATAGAAAAGCGAATGGTAGAAATAAAACACGCTACCCAAGCATACCATTTCTCCCCAAAAACACTCTCGTAAGTAGATAAAGTAATAAGTTCTTGTTGGCATGATCATAAGCTTTTTCCATGTCTAGTTTGCAAAGTATCCCAGTTTCTTTAGATTTTAGTCTTCCATCCAAGCATTCAATATTAATGCTAAATCAAGAATTCATTTGCCTTTGACGAACGCATTTTGAGGCTTTGAAATTAACTTCTTCATCACCATATTCAATCTATTTGCCATAACTTTAGATAGCATCTTGTACACTCCATTCACAAGGGAAATAGGGAGATAATCTTTAACATCTACGGACTCAATGTTTTTAGGAATGAGGGTTAAAAAAGTAGCATTAATGCTTCTTTCAAACCTTTCATTAGAATGAAACTCTTGAAACCATAATTTTAAATTCTGTTCCGTTTTGGCCGGAAGGACCGGAATTTTCCATTCCAGTGTGGTGCCGGGTACACTATACATCCTCATTCCATTACTTTTCAAGGTTAGGCCCATTTTGGCCGATTTCGGTCAATTCTGGTCATTTCGGCCAGAATTTGCATTCCTGACTACATTCCGTTCCGGACTGTTTTAATGGCAATTTTGTAAGTTTCTTGAGTGTGGATGTCATTTTTGTAAATTTAAAATCTAGATGGCATTCATGTAATTTTAAAATCTAAAAGTCATTATATAATTTATTTTTTTTGTAAATCTTATTATTTTTAATAATTCTTCAACTCTTTTATTTTATTTTTTGTTTCAACTTAAGTTTGTGGTTTTTTTAATATTATCTTTTAACACCACTATCTCTATCTTTTTTTAATGTTTTCAACATATATTCATTTTATAAATCTCCAAATCTTGCACACCCCCACACACACACACACACACACACACATATACTCACACAAATACATACATATATACACACATATACATGTATTTATTTTATAAATTACCAATTTTATATAAATATATATAGCTAATCCCAAAACGGTACACTGGAACGCACCAGTACCGAAAGATTCCATTCTAGTGCTTCAGTCAGAATGATCACCGGAACGGAATTTAAAACATTGCTTGAAACGCGCTCATGAGATCATCCTTGATTGGTACCCAACAAACTTGGAAGAAACCCATGGTAAACCATTAGGACTTGGAGCCTTGTCCCTAACCATGCTACTGATTACTTTGCACAATTAATCTTCTTTGAATGGCCTCTCAAGCCACCCTACCCTATTGGTCTAACGATTCAAAAGTTAATCTTTAGATCTCCACATGGACTGTTTTCTAAGTAGGTGCTTGTAATACTGTACATGTGATTTTTTATGGCTAACGGGTCTGAGGAAACTGCTTTGTCTACCATTAATGTCTCAATTGCATTGTTCCTCCCATGCAAATTTGCCACCGTTGGATAAACTTTGTGCACTTGTTCCCCTTCTTTAACCATAGTGCTCTTGTTTTTTGTCTCCAAGAGATATCCTCCATCAAAGTTGCTCTTTTTCAGGTTTTCTGACTACGTGACTGTAGTGAGTTCTCTCAGATTCAGCGAGAGTTCTTGCCTTCTCCTCACCCTCCATACATAATACTGCTTATTAATATTAATCTACATATTATAATCTGATGTAGTTCGGTATTTGCATGTATACACACATTAGTGTTGTTTGCTTCGTGAAGCATAAAAAAACAGGAGAGTGGATATACTTTTCAAAAAAAAAAAAAAAAAAAAAGGAGAGAGGATATGATAACAGTGACAACGACCACAGAGCATAAAATAAAAAAGAGGTATTTGCATGTATAGAAATGCTTTTTGCTTCTGAGCTGATGCTGGCTCTGTTTTCTTATAGCTAGCTGAACTGGAGTTGAAGGAGTTTTTGGCTTCTGATGAGAGTGAAAGTGATGGTGACGAGGATGAGAATGACATAGAGGATCAATCAGCTAAAAGGCATAAAAAACGAGATATGTACCGTGCTTTAATACAGTCTGGTGATGTCTCAGAGGGTGATGGTGAGGAGGATGGCCAGGATATGGAGGTCACTTTCAATACTGGCCTGGAGGACATTAGCAAGCGTATTTTAGAGAAGAAGGATAAGAAGTCAGAGACAGTGTGGGAGGCCTATCTTAGAAAAAGAAGTGAGAAAAAGAAGGCTAGGAAAAATAAGTCCAAGTATTCATCAGAGGATGAGGGGAGTGATACTGATCAGGAGGCACCTGAACAACCAGATGACTTCTTTGTTGAAGAACCTTCCGTTAAAAGAGGTAAAAAGGTGGTTCGAGGTAAAATTGTTGAAGAAAGGCTGCATCAAGATGTGGATAAGGAAGCAGAAGCAAGCAGAGCAGAGCTTGAGTTATTAGTTGCTGATGACAAGGGGGAAGAAACTGGTTATAAACGATATAATTTAAAACCTAAGAAGGTCAAGGGGAGGAAGGGGAAAGAAGTTCCAGATGAAGACAAAATACCAGATCTTGATTATAATGATCCGCGGTTTTCTGCTCTCTTCACTTCACCTCAATTTGCACTGGATCCAACAAATCCTGAATTCAAAAGGTATATTCTATGCAGAACGTAATTTTTCTTGTGATTATTGTATCCATTATATATTTGTCTGAATGGAACAGAGGAAAGGGAACACCCGAGGGGTTATAAGGCCCATTGATTACGGATACTCGTCTCTAGATGGCGAGTGTATGTAATATGCAGGATAACCCTTGCGACATGACATGATTGCACCTGTTTGATGATTCTAACATTTCAAATTAAGAACTTGCCTGTAAATCTTCTGGATTCTTTTTATAGATCTTCCAAAATATTGCGAAATTATTGCCGTTCTGCTGGTTGGTTCATAAGTCGGCTTTAATGTAGTGCTAACAACTAGAGTTTGGATGTCACAGGTGGGCAGCTTTATCTCGGCATCTAGTACAGACGAAGCAAAACAGGCAAGAAGTGGCGGAAAGGGAGCGCATGAAGTTATCTACAACATCAAAGATGCCATCTGATGAGCGTCAGTTGAACAAGGATGAGCAAGTCACGTCTGATGTTATGCCGTCAAAGAAAGATAAGCTTGAGTTATCATCCTTGGTTAAATCAATAAAGATGAAGTCCAAGCAAGTTCAATTTCCCTCTAACGGTTCGATGTCGAAGAAAGATGCAAAATTGCAATCTGCAGATATGGAGGAAATGGAGCAGCCGCATGATCTTTCATCCTTAGTTCAATCAGTTAAAAAGAAATCAAAAAATCTCAAAAGAATGAAAACAAGATGAATTGGAAAGGCCGTTTTCCTCTGTTGGGGGTGGAAGCAGACGATTTAGGGACAAGCACTGAGAGGAAGATTATACGCTACGCACAATATTTTTGTTTCTTTGAAATTTTGGAAGGAAAACTTGTCTATTTATGTTTAGCAAGAAAAATTACCCATAACGTCAGTCAGTATGGTAACTCATGTTCAGACTATAAAGTTGTTAAATTTATCATTTCTTTGAAATGTTCTTCCACATTATTAGAGCTTTCTTCTTTTTGTTTATTTTTTTATTATTTGCATATCACCACTTTGTTTATATTTAAAATTACCCAATAATAGATTAATACTTCTACAACATTTTCCTCTCTTCATATTTTTAGAATTATTACTTTTCATTAAATTATCATTATTGTTTCACAAATCTACGACCTAGTAGCATAAAATCTACGAGCAGTAATGGAATGAAACGGGTCGAAACTCGGACATATTATAAAGAGCAAAACTCCGGACAAATTTTGAACGGATATGGTGTTGCTATGATCACATGCCCGGATAGGAAAGCCACTTCCAGTTGCCCCTCCTATCCTTTTCAATTAGCAATACATACATACATATATATATATATGTATATACATACATATACATGCACACACATACACACAATATACAAATACGCATTGGGGGCATAACCTTCTCTCCTACGTTCTTAGGAAAGTTACAACAGTAAAACTAAAATAACAGATGTTAGACCATAAATGTCCTAAAATTTGAGTAAACCAAAGCTTAATGGGAAAGCTTTAACAACTTTTCTAGATCAACATTGACACCCAAAGAGATTTGCCAACAATGAGTTAAAATTTCTTTCAAATTGAATCATGGTGAAATTAGGACACATGGAGCAGCTGACTCAAGTCTATTTAAATAATTAGTTTGTGAATAGTTGACATTCAAGTTGATCTAGGATAAAGTGGTTCCCGACAGGCGCTCTCGTACCCGGCCCGTTTGACACATCCACCCTTCCCCTCTAGGGGACAAGCGAGGTTACATAGTGTTCTTAGGTACCCGACTTTAATAATACATATATAAACCTAAAACACAAAACCCTAATTACTTTTACTTCTTTTCTCTATCTTGCTTTTGCCCACTCTCTTCTTCTTCCTCCCTTTCCTCTTTTCTGATTCTTCCTTTTTTCTTCTTTCTTCTTTCTTCCATTCTTCATCATTCTTCTTGGTTCTTCTTCTTTCTTGTCTTTCTCTTCTTTTTTTCTTCTCCTTAAAGAAGGTAAGAGCACAAAGTGTTTGATGAAATGTTTCAGACACCGTGAGAGTGCTAAGAGTCTTCTATTGTTCTTTATAGTGTTCATTACATCAATACAATTGCCAAAATAGAGATTTAGCCATTACATGGAGGAGCCGTTGTAAAAGTGCCTTGATTGGTGGTAAGTCCTCATTGACTATGGGCCCTCCTTTGCTATGTTGTTGGTGTTGCATTATGTTTGTTGTTATTAATATGCTGTTTGTTGTTGTTAATATTCCCCCGCAAACTGTGCCAAGGTACGAGGCCAAGTTTGGTGCAAAGAGTAAAAAGAGCCGGGCGCCCAAGTGGTTTGGTAATGAGATCAACAAGTTGTAAGGAAGTTGGTACATGACGTGTATGAAGAAGGCCAAGAGCGACATGTTCACTTGATCTCAATGTGTTTTCTTGGAGCATGAAACACTGGGTTAACAGTCATATAAAGTGCACTAAGATTATCACAAAGCAATAAAGGTGGTGCATGTAGCTTGATGCCGAGGTCACGAAGAAGAAAAGAGATCCATGTAAGTTCAGCGGTAGTTTGGGCCATAGCTCTATACTTAGCTTCAGTACTTGAGCGAGAGACATTATGGTGCTTTTTTACAGACCAAGAGATGCAGTTACTGCCGAGAAAGACACAACAACCTGTCGTGGAGTGTCGGGTGAGAGGCAGCTAGTCCAATCTGCATAAAAAAATACATAAAGATCAAGTGTAGAGTTGGAACTGAAATGAAGTCCAAAATTAACTGTACCTTTCACATATCTAAGTATACATTTAACCATTTTAAAATGAGCTTCAGTAAGAGAGTGCATAAATTGAGATACAAAGTTAACACTATATGCAAGGTCAGAGCGAGTAAGGGTAAGATATTGAAGAGCACCAACAAGACTGCGTTAATGGGCTGGGTCAGAAAAAGAAGTTGTGGATTTGAGACCGTTGGTCTTAGCCATCATGGGAGTGCCCATGGGCTTGCAGTCACTCATTTGGGCATGGTCTAAAATGTCACGAGCATATTTAGTTTTGGTTAGGGTAAGGCCATCAGGAGTGTGAGTAATTTGAATTCCTAAAAAGTAATGGATGAGACCCAAGTCTTTCATGGCAAATTGGCTGCTAAGGGTTGAGATAAACTCATAAAGGAAATCAGTGGAGAAGCCAGTAAGTAAAATATCATCAACATACAAGAGTAATATAAGACATCCACGAGAGGAATGATAAATAAGTAAAGAGAAATCGACAGTGTTGCAATTAAAAGCATAAGTAAGAAGCTACTAAATTTATCAAACCATGCGCGTGGGGCTTGCTTTAAGCCATACAAAACTTTGTTTAATTTACAAACATGAGAGGAATGAATTGAGTGGATAAAACCTGGAGGTTGTTCCATGTAGACAGGTTTATGGAGGACACCGTGGAGAAATGCATTTTTGACGTCCCATTGACGAGAGTCCCAATGGTTTACCAGAGCAATACTAATAACAGTCCGGATAGTATTTGGTCGGATCACCGTGGAAAAGGTTTCATGATAGTTAACACCAACTATTTGGTAAAAGCCTTTTGCTACTAAGCGAGCTTTTAGTTGATCAAGTGTGCCATCTGCATTGAGTTTTGTTTTAAAAATCCATTTGCAACCAATAACATCCATGGATGATTCACATTTCACAAGAGTCTAGGTATTGTTAGCATATAAGGCTTTCAGTTCATCAAGCATAGGATGGATCCACCCGGGGTGATTGAGGGCAGAGCATATGGTTTTAGACTCCTAGGGTATGATGCTGAGATCATGGAGATTTGAATATTTAGGGTTGGGTTTTTGAATACTGGCACATGATCGGGTAATCATTATGTGTTGAGGAGGCGGAGGTGGGGTTGGTGTAGATGAAGTACATGGAGTTGGAGGAGATGGAGAGCTGTAAGGTGTGACTAAGGTAAGGATGTGTGCTTGCAGCTTAGAGGCGTAAGAGAGAATGGTTGATGGTAAGGGAATATGTAGGTCCGGGAAAGAGGATGGAGTAGTGGGAGGAGGTGAGGCTGAAGGAGGTGAAATCGATGTCAAATATAGATAAAGTTGGGTCAGAAGGTGGTGGAAGGTGAAGGTTCTCAAGATGTTTATAAAGAAAATTAAGTTCATACAAAACAACATTATGAGAAATATAAGTGCGACCTATAGAAGGGTGATAGCATTTGTACCAACGATGATGGTCACTGTGGCCTAAAAAGACACATTGTAGAGTTTTTGGATCAAATTTATGTTGCTTAGTGTCCCAAGTGTATAAGTAACATTTGGAGCCAAAAACACGCAAGGACTGGTAATCAGGGAAAGTGTCATACATAATGGAGAAAGGTGATTGTAAATCCAGAGTAGAGGAGGGAAGACAATTTATTAAAAAGACAGTAGTGGCAAAAGCTTCAACCCAAAAACGTTTTGGAACACCACTATGAAAAAGAATTGTCATACCAAGTTCTCAAATAGTACGATGACAACGTTCCACTGTGCCATTTTGTTCAAGGGTATGGGGGGCAGGAAAACTGATGAATAGTGCCTTGTTGTTGTAAATTTGAGGTAAGTTGAGTATTAGCAAATTCCCCACCCCCATCGGTTGGAATTTTTTTTTATTTTTTCATTGAATTGACGTTCAACTTATTTTTCAAAAATTAGAAAGCTGAAAAGTAATCAGATTTTTTTTTTTGTAGCAGAATGAACCACATAAATTTAGAAAAGGCATCAATTAAGCAGGCATAGTAAGAAAATTTACCAATAAAAATAACAGGAGTAAGACCCCATAAATCACAATAACTTTATCAAATATAGCATGAGTTAAACTAGAAGAGGGTAAAAAGAAGAATTTGCTTAGTTTGCCTAACTGACAACTTTCACAAATAGCTAATGTTTTATTGGTGCCAGAAATTCGAATAAGTCCTTTGGATTTAAGGACTTGGATAGTAGAGGCTTGAGGATGTCCCAAACGTTGATGCCACACATTTTTATAAACAGTCCGAAAGCAAGTTGAGAAGTGTGCTTCATAAGGTGCAGATAAAGAGTAGAGATTACCCTTCCGTCGCTCGCTCATTAGGACACGAGTGGTCTCCCTTTCCTTTTTTTTTAAGAAAGAGCGGAATGTCATATGTCCAATAGTGACCCCCTCCCATATTTATTAATAAGAACCCTCACTTATTGCGGAGGAATACGATTGTAACAATTCAAGGTCCATGGGTAACCCCAAAAACCGTAAACCAAAAAACCAACTATGACAAGCCTATAGATAAAAAAGAAATGCCACCTAAAATTAACCACACCTAACTTCGAATCAAAGGAAGGCCTAACAAATCCAAATGAAACAGGCCATGAAGAATCCGAGGCATATTACAATTATTAGAATAAACCAAATCAGCACCTGAAGCCCTTTTTTTGGCTAACCAATCCGCCACCCTATTACCTTCGCGAAAAACATGTTGAAAATGGCACTGAATAGTTTTGGATAACTCACCAATTTCCTCCCAAAAATCCTCTAGGTACCACACACCACATCTTCCTCTGAGCCACTAAGAGATAACCACCATAGAACCCATCTCAACAACCATAGAATCCACTATTATGGAAACCTACTATTAAAATTTTCGTTTTCTTGGAGAGTTTCTTGGTGCGACTTTTTCGTTTCAAGCGAGCGTATTTCCAAATCTTTGGAATTTCATCTTCAGATATCCAATCAAAGGTTGGTGTAGCAGTTTAGATCATTGGCGTACAGGGTGCCTCTCGGCAACCTTGCCCCTCCGATGGCATCACCGTCGACAAGGATGGAACGGCCTTCAGGTGATGGGGTGACTTATGCCCAGATGTTGAACAAGAAGGCAGAAATGCCATCTTTTAAAATTCCGATGAGATCTCCAGTAGAGATTAACGGAGAATTGGGATTTATTTTTTCAGAACATGAGATGACAAAGGCAGCGGAGGAATTTCGTTTTGCTTTGGTTATGAAGTTTATGAGGGTCCGGCCATCTATTGATACCATCAGATTGTCTGTTGTTAAAACCTGGGGTTTGCAGGATATACCAACAATTAGTTTTATGGACGATTATCATGTTTTGATCCAGATGAGAAATGAACGTGATTTTGTACATGGTTGGGCACGTGAAGGGAGAATAATGGCAGGGATTAATTTTCGGTTATTCAAATAGTCTAAAGATTTTGATTTGAATAAAGAATCACCGTTTGCTCCACAATGGATTTATTTACCTGGGTTACCGATGCACCTGTATAGAGTGGATTTCTTGCAAATATTGGAGACACGTTTTGGCCGATATCTTGGAACGGATAATGCAACTGTGAATCGTACGAGAGCTTCAGGGGCACGGATCTGTGTTGAGGTTGATCTGTCTGAGGAACCTGTGAAAGGTTTCCCTATAGTGTTGGCTCCGAATAATTGTATATGGCAGGAAGTAAAGTATGATAAAATGGGTTTCTATTGTTCCAAATGTTCCCGTCAAGGGCATACTTCAGTGGTATGTAGAGTCGGCCAAAAGAAAGATGATGATAAACAGAAGGAAAAAATGATATGGCAACCAAAGATTAACCAAGAAGTATTAAAAGGATCCGTTGTGATGAATGAACGGTCAAAGGAAGTTGAAACTAACGCAGGACCGAGTAATTCTAATGTGGTGAATGAAAACAATGTTCCAGTGGTTCTTGCAAAGGCTGTGGTGGAAGATCAAGATAATGAGAAACAATCTGTGGAGGGTATGGTGTCATCGCAGCTGATTCTTTCAAATGCCAATGAGGTAATACGGGAAGGATCAATGAGCTGGAAGGAACAGATATCAGAGGGGGAAAAATGGCAATGCCTTTGACGATGCAAATTCTTGATAAAGAGAGTAGTTTGGTGGGAATGGTAACTGTGCAGGAAACTGAAATTGAAACTGGAGAAAAAACAGAGGAAGCTGGAAGGGAGAAGACGTTTTTTTCTGTTCAGAAGGAAGGGGTGATATAATAGAGAGTAGTGATGAGGAATGCGAGGAAGTGGAGTGTGATGAAAGGAATACATTTGATGGTGAAATGGTGAAACTAGCAGAAGGTGAGAATACCGGGATAAATCAAGAGGAAATGGCACCAGGTTATGCGTCGGATAGTGAGGAAGGGGAGAAACAATCGTCAATGGGAAAAGAAAGATTGTATGACTCAGATATAGAACACACCTCGCTACCTGGAAAATCTTAAATGACCATGATGACATCGGTAAGGAAATCTAAAAGGGTTCTCACTCGTTCTCAAAAAGAAAGTTGATGAATGAGATTATTTTTTTCTGGAATATCAGAGGATTGCGTAAGTCTAGAGGTAGGTTGAAAAAGATCCTTGCAAATTCTCATGTTAAATTGTGTGCCATTTCGGAGCCCTTTGTAGCTGAGAGTCAGATGAATGCATTGGGGAATTTCTTGCAGTATAATTATTCGGTTTCAAATGAGGAACAAGGGGGTAAGCTGTGGTTGTTCTGGAAGGAGCTGCATGATTTTGAGGTTATTTTGTGCACATCACAAATGGTTTCTGGATGGTTGGACATGGCTGGCCACCGTATCATGATTACATATGTCTATGCCAAATGTAATTATGTTGAAAGAAGGGAGCTATGGCAGCAACTGGAAGCAATAGCGATGCAAGCAGAAAATATACCATGGATGGTGTTGGGAGACTGGAACATGATTCGTATAGATTCGGAGCGGATTGGTGGTAATCCAAGACCAATAATTCCTATGACAGAGTTTAATGAATGTTTAGATCATTGTGGTTTATTCGAACTAGTAAGCTCTGGACAACGAATGTCATGGTGCAATGGTCATGCAGGGGTTTCTAGAAGCTGGGCAAAGCTTGACAGGGTGCTAACAAATAATTTTTTCTTGACAAGTTTTGGGTCTGCTCATTATAAATATTTGTTGCGGAAGTTCTCTGACCATTGTCCAATGATGGTTTATCTAGAGGTGTCGTATACACCTTATGGCTTTGCGCCTTTCAGATTTCTGAATATTTGGAGCTCGCATGAGTCTTTCTTCTCGCTGGTAAAGGATGTGTGGTGTAGGGAAGATACGGTATCGGGGCTTCAAAAACTTGCCCTTCGACTTAAAAGAACAAAGGTAGCATTACGTGTGTGGAATAAAACCATCTTCGGAAGAGTGGAAGATCATATAAGGGGTTTGGAGGAAAGGATGGAAGTTCTGGAAAATTACTTACAGAATGCTTTTTCGGAGGAAGTTGAAGATCAGTTCTTGGCTACAAAAAACGAGCTCAACATTTGGGAAAAATGGGAAGAGGATCGGTTGGGGCAGTTGGCAAAGAAAAGGTGGATGTCAAAAGGAGACCAAAATACAAAATATTTTCACTCGATTATCAAACATAGACGGAAAGAGGGCCAGATTAATAAAATGGTACTTGAGAACGGAAGAATAATAGAAGGGGCTGAAGCTATACACTCTGAAGCTGCAGAATTTTTCCAACGTCTTCTTATGGAGAATTCAGATGTGGAGGATGGGGATGTCTCGAATTTGATTCAGAGTGTTATTTCTGAGGAAGAGAATGTTTCACTTTGTGCCGACCATCATGTTGGGAGATTGTAAAGTACGATGTCATTGCGGCTGCTACAGATTTTTTCAGAGGTACATCTCTATCCAGATTTTATTCTTCTTTCATTGTTTTAATTCCAAAAGTGCCTGATCCCTCAAGTTTTGATAAATTTAGACCGATTAGTTTGTTTCGGTGGCATATAAAATTTTTTCAAAGATTATTGTTTCAAGATTGACTAAGGTTATAGATAAGATAGTTTCAAACGAATAAGGAGCTTTCATTCCAGGTCATAGTATTTTTGATAATATTACTCTTGCACAAGAAATAGTACACTCGTTGCATAAGAAAAGGGTTGGTGGTAATGTGATGGTAAAACTTGATATGGCAAAGGCCTATGATAGGGTGAACTGGGATTTTCTATGGAAGGTCGTTAAGGCCTTTGGTTTCTCTAATAATGTTTGCAGTTTACTTAAAAATTGTGTGGGGAATCCTTGGTTTTCTGTTATGATGAATGGGGTTTTCGTTGGTTATTTTAAATCAGCTCGGGGTTTACGCCAAGGTGACCCTCTGTCACCTTTGCTATTCATTATTATGGAAGAGGTTTTGACGAGATTACTTAGAAAAAATTTTGAGCAAAGGAAAATTGGTAAGTTTCATCATCCGGTGGGTGCTCCTATGGTGACTCATCTGTTATATGCAGATGATATCCTTATTTTTGAAAATGGTGATAAGCGTTCCATGAAAAATCTTGTGCAGACTCTTGAAATCTATGAAAAGTGGTCGGGTCAAGTTATTAGCAAAGAAAAATCTACTATTTTTTTGTCAAAACATATTTCAATTAATCGGAAAAGGGGCTTGTTGAGAATTACGGGGTTTAAAGAAGGGAAGTTTCCTGTTATTTATGTGGGGGCTCCTCTAGTAGTTGGAAGGTTGACAGTTAGAGTGGTGGAGCCTTTTGTTGAAAAAATCCTGAAGAAAATATCAGGATGAAGAGGCAAGCTCCTGTCGCAGGGAGGAAGAGTTATTCTTTTAAGACATGTTTTATCTAGTATGTTGATACATTTAATGTCTGTGATTAATATTCCTTTAGTTACCATGTCCCGCATTAACTCTATGTTGGCAAATTTTTTCTGGGGGGAGTCGGATGGTAAGAGAAAGTTTCATTGGAAAGCTTGGGGGAGTATATGTAAGCCTATCTCGGAAGGAGGAATGGGCTTGCGAGAGATAAAAGATGTTCAGAAATCTTTACAGATGAAATTTGCATATAGGTTGTTAACGGGAAACAGTTTGTGGACTGAGTTTTTCAGGGCAAAATATTTTCGCAATAAACATATCTCAGAAGCAGTTGAGAGGCCTACTGATACACATTTTTGGAAATCGATTCATTTATGCCTTCCGGAAGTTTTAGACAATGTTAAAGTTATGGTGAGAGGTGGAAACGCATCTTTCTGGTATAATAAATGGCTTGCTACGGGGAGTTTATCGGTGAGGGCTGATGAGGTGGTTAATTCTAATTTATGTATAGAGGATGTTTGGATAAATAATTCCTGGAACAACGATCTATTATTAGAGTTGGTTGGTGAGGAAATAACTGCTGAAATAGTAGTAAATGTTAAGGCTGGAAAAAATGGAAGGGACGTGGTTATATGGAAGCCAGCACTAGATGCAAATTTCTCTATAGGATCGGCATGGGAGATGGTAAGGAGTAGAGGGTTGATAACGTTGCATTAGGAGTGGTTTTGGCATAGTGTACTGCCAAAACGTATATCTGTATGTTTATGGAAAGTTTGGAATAAATGTCTACCAGTGGATGAAAGAGTGCAGAACAGAGGAATATTTTTAGCTTCAGCTTGTGATTGTTGTGAAAGTAGAGCTCTTGAAACAGCAGACCACGTTTTATCCTCAGGAGAGATGGCCTCGGGTGTTTGGTATCGTGCGAGTATGGTGATGGGAATTCCTTTTATGGAGCATTGGACGTGGAAAACCAGAATCAGGATATGGTTTTACTATGCAAAGAAATCATCCATCAAAGGTAGTGTAATTGGTTTAATCCCCTGTATTATTACATGGTGTTTATGGAGAAGAAGGTGTAAGGCTAGAATGGAAGGATTGAAGGAAAATGAGGAAAAAATATGGAGAGAAATTCGATATTGGATTAAGTATTCGGCTGAGAATCTCAGGTCAAGCCGGAAGCTATCAATACAAGATGCAAAAATATTAGAAGATTTTCATGTAGAGCGTCCAAGTTTGAGACAGAGAGTTGCAAAAATTATCATGGAAAAGACCTCCTGTGGGTTGGGTGAAGTTAAATTGTGATGGAAGCTGCCGTGGAAATCCAGGTAATTCAGGTGGTGGGGGCATTGTTCGTGATAATAATGGAGAGGTAATGGCGGCTTTTTCAGCTTCTTTTGGAAACGGAACAAATAATAGGGCAGAGTTAAAGGCTATGTTAGCAGGTATTCGTCTATGCAAACAATTAAGATTTTTTAATATCATTATTGAATCCGATTCTCGTATTGTGCTAGATTGGTTCTGGAAATGGGGTTGTACAGTATGGTATCTTTGGGATTATTGGGAAGAGTTAAAGGAGGAGCTTCAGGCGTGTAACGTTGTGGTTATTCATCAATATAGGGAAGCTAATAGTGCGGCTGATTTTTTGGCTAGAGAAGGAGAGTTGGGTAAGAATTTTATTTATGAAGGGCATTTAGGCTTACCAAGATATCTCAAAGGTATTATACGGGTTGAAAAAATGGGTATACCTTATTTCCGAGTATGAGTGTTTTTGGTTTATTAATTGGCACATTGTTGTATTTTTTGTTTTTTTGTGTTGGGATGGGTTTGTAATTTTTCATGCTTGGGTTTTGTTTTTTGGTTTTGATTTATGGAAGAAGTGTTATCTCCCAAAAATCTGACTAGTAACATCCAAGGCATGCAGTTGTAACCACGGTTTTCCTCCGCCAAAAGTGAGAGTTGATTAATAAACTTGGGACAGGGCTACTAATGGACATGTGGCTACCGGCTCTTTTAAAAAAAAAAAAAAAGTCTTAATCCTTGAAGGAGAGCCAGGAGTTCTGCTTTATTATTAGAACCAAACCCAATATGAGAGGCGTAGGCCTGAACCAACTCACCAGAATCACTACGAATAACCCCACCAATGCCACAAGAACCTGGGTTACCAATACTACTGCCATCCGTATTCAATTTGTACCACCCCAACTGCGGCCTTAACCACCTTACGAATTTACAAACTAGAAATTTTGGGACCACCGGATTTATCCGCAGGGCCTCAAGGAGCATGTCATCCCTGCGTGATAGGCTCTTGACCTGCTTAGCCGCCTGACTAAGAGATCTTAACCATACACAAATAGAATGAATAATAGTATTATGAGTTTTCAGAGTACCTTCCATCCTAGCAAGACACCTCCTCCTCCATAGGTGCCAAGTAACAATGATGAGAATGATGCCAACAATAAAGCCAACCTGGGAAGAAGAGCTAGCACGCTTGAACTAAGTCCCAGCATTCTGTTTCCAAGACCTACCAAGAGGAATACCAAAAAGATTACCAAAAAAGGACCAGACTTTTTGAGGCAAATCACCCTAAAAAAGCACATGGTTAATGTCTTCAATATGACCATTGTTATAGCAATCACATTTAGAAATGAGAAGAATGCCAATACGGCGCAATCTATCATCTACACTCAAGGCCATATGCCAAGCCCTCCAAAAATGGATCGACATTTTTAAAGGAAGGCTCTTATGCCAAATCCACACATGCCAATCCATAGGGGTACCTCTGATACGAATACAATTCCAAGCAGATTTTGTAGAAAACAAACCTATGTCCATAGGAGTCCAAACTAGGACATCCTTCCCACAATTCGGCCAGATAAGTAGGTTAAAATCTCATCCACCTTATCCTGCCCTACTAACTTCCCCAACAACTCCACATCCCAACTCTCCGACAACCTGCAATCTTTAACGTTTAAAAGTGGTGAACCCACAAGAGGCATCTCATTAATAAGGAGACCATTATCCCTCCACTTGTTATATCAGAAAAAAACTTCTCCTTCTCTAAGCTTCCACTTGGAATTATTTAACAAAAGCGGAAAACAATTTGCAACCATTCTCCAAAATCTGGATCCTTTGTTTGTCTCTATAAGAGACCACGGCTTCAATCCAACATATTTTGCTTTAAAAAAATTAGCCCATAAAGAACTACCTTGAGTAAGGTTCCAAACAAAACGCATATGTAAGGCTTTTTGAGAGTCCTGAAGATTCCGTACACCGAGCCCACCTTTTTCTACAGGCTTGCAAATATGATTCCATGCCATCCATTTCTTTTTATCACGCCCATCTATTTCTCCTCAAAAAAATGAACTCATCAATCTATGAATCTTAGAGATAATAACTTAAGGAACCTGTAAAACAGCAAATAGGTGTATAGTCATGCTGGAAATAACATGTCTCAAAAGAACAAGTTTACCACTCGTAGAAAGTAGCCGCATCTTCCATCCACTGATCTTATGCCTCACTTTATTCACCATGTCATCTAAATGAACCTGCTTAAGTATTCCCTGGATAATCGGCACACCTAGATATTTGAAAGGGAAAATCCCCTCCATAAAGCCAGTGCAACTTAAAAGCCAATGCTTGCGCATGGTAGAAATTTTATCTGAACAGTATAAAGCAGACTTCTGGACATTGATAGTCTGACCCAACCACCTTTCATATTGACTCAGAATTTGATGAAGAACCTGCACCGACCTCTGACTTCCATTAGTAAATATCATGACATCATCAGCATACATCAAATGAGAGACAATAGGTGTACCTTGGGCTTGAGAGAAAAGGCCAAAAGTATTCTCTCGCACACTCCTATGGATCAATCTAGAAAAAACCTCTTGTTGAATGATAAACAAATAGGGTGACAGATGATCACCTTGATGAAGACCATAACCACCCGGAAAGAAACCCTTAACAGTACCATTCATCATAACAGAATACCACGGAGTAGAAATACAGGAATGAATCAAGTCACAAACTTGAGAAGAAAAACCAAACCTTCATAAGACCAAAATCAAGAACACCCAATCCACACGATCATAGTCTCCATTTCCTTTACAACAAAATGATCACCATAAAATTCACAGTTATAGTGATAATCATTGATAAATTGTCCAATAGATAAAAGATTTTTTGCTAGTGCTGGTACTAAAAGAACATCATGTAATTTAATTCGAGTGGTACCATTATTTATGTACGTATTACCAATACGAGTAATAGCATGTGAACTACCGTCGCCAATAATGACAGCATTAGTACCAAAATACCGACGTAAATTTTCAAGCATACCTAAGTTACTTGTCATATGTGCATATGCTCCAGTGTCTGCAAACCATTCATTTTCAAGGGACAGATGATCTAATGTAATAGCAGCCAGTGCTTGAGGGATATCATCAGGCTGGAATGAGTGATTAAATTTGTTCTAGCATTTAAGGGTCATATGACCCCGTTTTCCACATATTTGACATGTGGGTGGTGGGTCACGAGCCTTGTTGGGCCGTTCAGTTGACTCAAGTGTTGAAGAGGGCCCTTGTGAAGCGGGCCTTACATACGTAGAAGGACTGTGGGAAGAGCCCCTTTCATACGAAGGATCTCCTTCGCGTCTTGAGTGATTGGTAGGGTGAAACCCTCGCCCCCGTGAGGAAAAGCCCCTCGGCTGCGCATGGCCACCACCACAGTGGTCTTTGAAGATCGGAGTGCCTGTCTGTTGGCCATAGAAAGCAACAAAAGGGTTAATTTCATGGAGGGTTGTGCGGATCTCATACCCTTGAAGTAATGAGATGATTTCGGCTTACGAAGGCATGTGAGGCTTTAGCATGGAGGTAGTGAATGGTTCGTATCGGGCTCTGAGGCCATTCAAGAGGGAGAACACCTTCATCTTGTCAGCAACTGGTCGTCCAATTGAAGCCAAACTATCACACAAATTTTTGAAGATGTGAAGATGTTTTGCAAGTGGTATCATCGAGTCCTTTTTTAGGTATGCCAGCTGCTGGGTAAGATGAAATTTACGTTCTTCTGAATATCCGAATATGCGGATTTGCCATTCATACATGATGAGCATAGTTCATCCCCATGACAAGGCTAAGTGCCTCTTCCGAGAGGGTGCCAATTATCCATCCTCTGAGTAATTGATCTGCTTTTCACCATTAGAGGAAGGCTAAGGAAGGTTCTGTTTTACCAGAACCAGTGGCACCATCAACGGGTATTTCAAATTCTAGAGGTGCCGAGGAGTCATTCAAGAGGTGGTCTACAAGGTCTTGGCTCTCAACCAAGGCCAGTAGTTGCTCACGCCATAGTGGATAGTTGTTGTTGTTGAGGCGCAATGTGACGAAATTACCAACATTGAGAGCAATGACAACCATGGGAGGAAGACTATCTTCTCTCACAATAGCTCTGATACCATAAAGAAGGTAAGAGCACAAAGTGTTTGCTGAAATGTTTCAGACATCGTGAGAGTGCTGAGAGTTTTCTATTGTTCTTTATAGTGTTCATTACATCAATACAATCGCCAAAATAAAGATTTTGCCGTTGCATGGGAGAGCTGTTGTAAAAGTGTCGTGATTGGTGGTAAGTCCTCATTGACTATGGGCCCTCCTTTGCTGTGTTGTTGGTTGTTGGTGTTGCATTCTGTTTGTTGTTAATATGCTGTTTGTTGTTGTTAATACTCCTTCCCTCTCTTCTCTTCATTCTTCTAATCACCTCCAAGATATATTTGTCACCTCCTGTAACACCCGGCTCCTCGTTGTAAAAGAATAAGTCATTTTTTTAGAAAATCACAGGAGTTGGAATACTACTATTGAACCTTACTTTAAAATATTTAATTTTCTTACAAAAGCACAAAGTACAAAGATTCTATATAATAAATAAAATCATTCTTATTAAAAATACCAAGATCATAAAAGAGTGCACGGAAGCATTTATTATAATTTATCAAAGTCTGTGCCATAAAAATCATAACTTAAAATCTTAGTAGTCCGTACAAGGATCTAGGCCACTGCCACGCCTCCCTAGACTGAGTCTCAATCTGTAGCTCTACCTTGATAAAAACATAAAAACAAACTAAAATGAGTCGATGACTCAGTAAGAAACCTATCATAATGTAAATATACTTAACATAAGGTTTTCATAAAATATTTTATACTGAAAACTTAAAATCATGATCATTGATACATATGCTTATGCCATGCATGAGTTGTCTTTTTTTTTTTTTTGAGAATTAAGAGATACTTCATCCATTATGAAGAAACAAAGTGTAATACAATACAGAAAAATAGACAAACTTAACAAATACATTAAGCCTGTAGGCTAGTTTCCGCTTCATTTCCAAGCTGGCTTGAATAAAATCTGGAGGATAAAACCACCATTGAAGAGTATTCTCCACCACCCTTGCATGCCTGGCCAATTTATGTGCTGTCCCATTTCCCTGCCGTCCAACATGTAAAACATCAAAAGATTAGAAATGAGATAACAACAACAATAATAGGGTTGTAGCTAGACTCTTCAATAGATGTTGATTGAATGGCTTCAATTACAATAAGTGAATCTCCTTCCAAGATCAGGTGGGGAATTCCCAAGTGAAAAATACACTGTAAGGCCCTTAAAGTTGCTGTAGCCTCAATATCTTCTACCAAGAGAATACCTTGTTCCATTCTAGACATGGCCATAATCATACTCCCCTTGTCATCCCTCAAAACAACACCTACTCCAGACTTTAATTCCTGATTAAAAATCGCTCCATCAAAGTTTAACTTCAACTGCACACTTGGTGGAGGTCGCCAACATAACAAAGTTTGAGGCTGCACCACTTTCATGCATTGCCAAGCCAACAAAAAAAGTCAACATAGGAAAAACAGCCCTTCACAACATCACAAACTGTGTCTTCTGATTTCTGAAAAATCTTTAAATTCCTAATCTTCCAAATTCCCCAAGAAACAACAGCAAAGCAGAAAATAACACTTGGATCATGAAGATCCATAATTGCCTTAACCAAACTATCAATCCAAGAGAAAGATTGCAAAAGATGAAAGTGTTTTTCAAAATATTTCCCCCACACACTTAAACTACTAGGGCATTTACTAAGTGTACGATAGACATCCTCAGAAGATACGTGGCATAACTCACACATACCAGAATCTATGATTCGACGATAATGCAATTGATTTTTTGTGGGTAAGCCATTAGTACATGCTTTCCACAAATTTTTTTGTAACTTTATTAGGAAGATTCAGATGCTAAATATTCTTCCAAAAAGTAGTATTCAAACCTACATGAGAACAACTTTCAGCAACAACATCACTTCTCAACTGAAGCACTAAATGATAGGCTAACCTCACACTAAACTGGCCATTTCGCATACATCCCCACACCATTTTATCAACAGTTCAACGAGAAAATAATGGAATTTTAAGAATCACCAAAGCTTCAAAAGGAAGAAAGACATGATGTATCAAATCTATTTTCCATCTGCCCGGCAATGACGAGCCTACTAGATCGCTAACACATGCATCAGCGTCGAAGCCATTACAAGCAGTGATGATGATCCTCCTGTATGGATAGCTCGGCAGCCAATTATCCCTCCAAATCTCCACCTGTTCACCACTTGCAATGCTCCACAGATGGCCAGCCTAAATAACAGATCTAGACTCAAAGATACTACGCTACACATAAGAAGGATTAGAGCCAATAGTAGATGATAAAAAATCACAGTGTGGAAAGTATTTTGCCTTGAAAACCAGATAAAGCATACTTATCTTACTAGCCCATACACTTAACCCTACATGCAAGGATATGCATCAACCCCACATCCTGCGGCCGCAAGGGGAGGTGCTAATAGTATTCTAAAATACTATTGTGGACCACGCTTAGTTCTGTGGCTTGCACATCCACCCAAAAATCGCATTGGTACCATGCATCTGAACGACCATCTGATTAACTGTTCTAAGCTTATCTTACATTCGATCTTATGTAAGCTTACGTGTTTTATTCAACATGAGATGCATGAGATGCATAATATATACATAACTATAACATGTAGAATGAAACATGATGAATGACGTGCTTGCAAATATCATGACATGCATGGTACATAAATTGAAATAAATTTCTAATGGCCGATCTTTAAATTCTAAAAAATGAGTCTAACTTGTTCAATAAAACAATAAATGAGATTAAACTTAGTTATTGAGCCTAATTAAAATACATAATCAATTTCAATAATTTATCGCTAGTGGGCTTAACCAATATGGTCCATTAAGTATAATTTAGGCTTAATAAAAATTATCAATATTCCAACTTTAAAATTATTAGGCCAGGTCGTTACACCTCCAAAGTCCAAAGGAACAATTGTCACCTCCAACACAAGGCATGTAGCCCCTTACGGAGCAACCCATGACAGCACTACAAGGTCAAGTTTGGCAAGTGGGATGAGACACAAAATTTTTATCTTATCTCATCATTACAACTTTTTCAAATTTTCACACAAAATATAATAAACAATTCAACTTTTTCAAATCTCAAAACAATAATAATATTACGAAATAATATTTAAACTTTTATCTAAAATAAAAAATGCTCATCTCACTATCCAAACCTATTATCTGTCTTGATACTTAGGCCCACAACACTGTTGTGAGTTACGATCTTTGAAACCCCGTGCGCCATGGGTTTGAGATTTGGTATTGAGGTTATATCTATTCTAATCTTGATAGGTTTGATAGATCTACCGTCTTTCCAGGCAATGAGGCAGGTGAAAGATGGGTATCGACGGGACTGGGTGGCAAAATAACCACCCCGCCCAAGTGGGGGCGCGTTGCCTGGCTGCCCGCCAACATAGGGCAGGTAACGTGTCTAATCCAAACTACCAAAATTCAACCTTCAAGGAACGTATAGAGCTACTCCATGAATCTCTGTTACTATTGATAAAAGGAAACAGGTTAGAATGTAAAAAAAAAAAAAAAGGGAATTTATTTTTTTCTACCAACTTTAGGAGATTCAGGTTATACGCCGTTCAAATTATAAAAACAAGGATTTATAAAGTCTAAAACTCAAATATATTTCCAAGTAATAGAATTACATGACTGAAATGAAACAATCAATTTTGTTGGAGAAGATGCGAAAGTTACATCATCTTTCAGAATGTATGCTCAACCTGCAAATGAAAGTGGCTATTCTTTAGCTGCCAGAAAAGTAAACATAGTTCTTTTTTATAGGCACGGAAGAAAACATAAGAAGCATTTAATTTTATGAGTAATGCTATTTATCATTTTTTTAATATTATTTTTTTATCATTTCATAATATGATATTAAATAATTGGTAATTATATATTATATTTTACTTGTGAACCAATCCAATAAAATGACTCGACACAAATATTTGTCATGTTTTCCTGTGATAACCATGAGCGGAAAAGCCGTGAGTAAAACTTTTTACACAAGATGTCAATGGAAATACATCACTCTCACTTGTGTAGGTTTTTCTCCGTCATATGTGAAGATCTTTAATAAAAGTACCGTTATTTTCTCAAAAAAAATGAAAGAAAGAAAGAGAGAGAGATGGAACCTTTACAAGAGTTTGAAGTGTGTCTGTTTATAGCTTTAAACAAAGGCCATGCACGCAAGTTCTCTTCTTTTTATTCTTCCAACTAAATAAAGAGTCGCATAGTGATCAACGCTATCACTGCAAGGAATTGAAAATGAAACGAGCAAGAATCGGATCCAATGTGGATTATAAAATCCTGTGTCCTATAGCCAGATGAATGGATATCTCAAATCCTTCTTGAAGTGGCTCCTGTAATAATTGACAAATAGTACTGAATATCATGAACAAGAGGATAATCAATCAATTAAGGTACATTAATTTGTCACCGAAACCATTCAAGAATACAGAACCAAGAAGTTGATGAGTAATCAATCGTGATGAAGAAATCACCTCAAGCAAAAGACCTCAAACTGGAGAAAAGAATACAATGACTAACATTCACAACTTTTGCATCAACTATTCAAACAAAGAAAAGAATACCCAGTAAGATAGAGCAGGCTTATAGGACACGAAATTTTAAGCAATTATGTCTAAAACTAGACTCGTTTGGATAGTCAGATGAGATTATATGAGAAATCTTTGAATAATAATGAGATGGTTTGAGTTAAGATGAGATAGGTTGATTTATAAAATGTGTGTTTGGATATAGAAGTGAAATGAGATAGTTTTAATTTTTTGTGGGGATTTGATAAAGTGGTGTATCCCACCAATTATTGAAAAGTGTTTTTAATGATAGATTAATATTGATGAATATATTTTCTATTATTATTTATCAAATGAAAAATCCCCAAACATATTTAAATGAAATATTCCCAAAGTTTATTTTTTTCCAAATTTATTTAATTCAAAAATTGCCAAAATTATCTTCAATTATGGATAAAAAAAAATACACAATTCTAATGATCAATTATAGAAAATCCCCAAGTTTATTTTTTCTCAAATCTATTTAATTCAAAAATTCCATAAATTATCAATTATGGATAAGAAAAATACATCATTCTAATTATCAGTTATACCTTGGAAAATTTTTAAATTTCTTTTTTTCAAAATTTATTTAATTCAAATATTCCCAAATTATCAATTCCCAAACATTTACATTTTGTTGTCCACTATGTTTATTAATCATGTGCGGTACAGGATGATGTAGGCATTGGGATACCAAATTAAAAAGTGGTGGATTTTGTACGTGTAAAAAGCAGCCATACTATGAATGTTGTAGGCATTGGGATACCATTTTTTCTTTTTTCTTTTTTTATCTCAAAAGGAAAAGAGGGAAATAAATTCGCTTGTGCAGTAGAACTAGGCTATTAGGGCTGAGCACCGACCCAATCGGAGTTAAAGTTAGGGCAATTTGACTCCAACTCTGACTACTGTAGACTCTGCTCCAACTGATCCACAACCACCCAATCACAAATTCACAGCCAAAAAAATTACCATCCAATCACAACCACCAAATCACATAATTACAACCAAATAACTCAACAAGCAAAATCACCTAAATCATAAACTCCAAAATCACAAGAAAAATTACCGAAATCACAAACTCCACAATCTGGAAGCAAAGCCACCGTCCAATCTGGAGAGTGAGGGACTTAGGAGAAGGAGTCTGTGGCGAGGGGTAGTGGTGGCGACAACAAGGGGGAGGCACACACAGTGATGGCGACAATGAGGGTGAGGTCACAAATGGAAGAGAGAGAGAGAGAGATGCCAACGACTAGGAGAATGGCGGCGACGGGCTGGGAGACCTTAGGGTTAGGGTTTCTTAGAAGAGAGACCAATGAGGGGATTATATTGAAGTGTTGAAGTGATGAGATCGATCACATGGGGTGGGGTGTTAATTTCCTAAACATGTAAAAACAACATCATTTTACCCTCTAAAAACGATGCATTTTACATATAAGCGTGGTTCAGTTGAGGTAGAGAGAGTCAAATCGATGCCTCAAAACGAAGTCGTTTTGACTATATTTTGGCCTTTTGGGCTAGGCTGTGAGGGTTTCGGGGTTCTAAACCCTTTTTTTTTTTTTTTCCCTTTAAACCTTGCTTTGGACCTTTTTTTCTAAACTCTAAATGAAACGCTAAACCAAACTATAAACCAATTTTAATCTCTGTTTTAGCCATAATTTTTTATTATTTATGGTTTTTATAATTTTTTATCACTAATTTTTTTATGGTTTTTTATCACTAAGTTTTTATAATTTTCTAAACCCTAAACCAAACCAAACAATTACTATTTAACTTGTGTCTACTTATATGTTATTATACTATAGTATTAGATGTTATTAAATTATTATAATATTTTATACTAATGTATAACTTTTTCACATTATAGACTTATACTATAGTGTTTAATTACATGTTATTATACTAAACTTAAAGAATTACATGTTATTATATTAGTTTCTTACTTATTTCTAACTTTATTACATACTAAACTTAGTATTATATGTTATTATGCTAGTGTTATTATACATTAATAGTTATTATACATTACCATTACATGTGATTATACTTGTGTTTAATACAATAGTATTACATGTTATTATACATTAGTGTTACATGGTAGTTATAGTATGATGTTTACATATATTAAACTATTATTAGTCAATTTAGTATATTTGTATTACAGTATAAGTATATTATTTTATAATAATTAGTTCGTACCACTTACTAGTATATTATTGAATTTAACAAACTATATAAGTTCTAGTTATATAAAATATATATGATTGATATATAGAAAAATACATTTTTTTTATAAGTTAGGAAATTACATATTTTTATAACATATGTACAATATCGGAGTCGGAGTCAGTCCAAAGCCACATATGACTCTGACTCCAAGTTTCAAACTAAAAAGAAATTTGACTCCGACTCTGACTTAATAATGGAAGCGGAGTCGGAATCCGATTTTTGAATTTTTGCTCAGCCCTATGGGCTACAAACGTGCGAGACATTTTTATAACATATGCACAATGTCGGAGTCGAAGTCAAAGTCAGACCGGAGTGTAGTCAGAGTCGGTCCAATGCCACATCCAACTCAGACTTTGACTTCAATTTTCAAACTAAAAGAAAATCTGACTCCAAATTATCGAAATTGGAACGGAGACATACTCCAATTTTGGGATTTTTCCTCAACCTTAAGGGCTACAAACATCCAGGATGATATGCAGCACATCGTCTTTTCAACTTTATGTATGATGTGTAGTCAATGAATAGTGTTGAGAAATGAAGAGAATGATGGGGATGAGTATCTTAAATGACGTTAGGATACAAAGTGTGTTTTATCCGTATGAAAGCATCTTAAAAATTTTGGGCTATATGTACAATATCGGAGTCGGAGTCGGTCCGACACCACATCTGACTCTGACTCCAACTTTCAAACTAAAAAGAAATCTAACTCCGACTTGTCGGAATCTAAGCGAAGTCAAAGTCCGATTTTTGAATTTTTGCTCAGCCCTATGGGCTACAAACGTGCAGGATGATGTGCAGTACATGGTCTTTTCAACTTTATGTATGATGTTTGGTCAATGAATAGTTTTGAGAAATGAAGAGAATGACTAGGATGAGAGTATCTTAAGACATTTGGATACAAAGTGTGTTTTATCCGTACGAAAGCATCTTAAAAATCTTCATCTCATCTGGCTATCGAAACCAGCCCTAAATCATTTGTAGAGAATTTAAGGAAACCCATTTCAAACCTCAAGTAAACTTATCTAAATTTGGCATAGAGAAGCTTGTGTGAACTATCTATAAAGGAAATAGAAATGGGTTATATTTTTGTACTACCTTCAGTTAGCCCAGAGTGCTAGAAAGCTTGAGCTGGGTCATTTTAGCTTTTAGGTTTCAACCACTAAAACTCAAAGACAGAACTTTAACCTACCTCTCTCTTTGTTGTCTCTCAGTCCTCTCTCAAAGCAAGAAAGAACCTTTTTTGTATTCTACAAGAGAATTGAACAAGAAAGAGAAGCCAAGGAAGAATCCCTGCAGAAGGAACAACTAGTTAAGCATCAAAATCCCAAATTATAAACTGAAAAAATCAAGTAACCATAAAATAAAAGTAATCTCAAATTTGAGCCAAAACCATAAAAACCAAACCCACAAAAAATATTTTAAAAAAATTAAAAAAAAATTCCGAAGAAGACTCTATGCACCTAAGATGAATATTTCCTATAGATCTAGAACACATTGACCTTCCTGCTTTTCTAGTCAATATTGTTCAATTGCTTCCTCAACTATGGTCCATGACCACCACACAAAGCAAATCACGGGAGCAAATGGGAGCATGTTTCACAATACACCCTGAAAATCTAGCACATCTCATTTTTCAATGACAAAAAAAAAAAAAAAAAAAAAAACACTCAATCTCAATAGTCGCTTGAGCCTCCATTAAAGCTGCGTTCCTCAGAGCAAAGGAGATATGGAAGCTTTGCATATCTTAGATTTTAGGCATGGATCCATGCACGGACAATGTGCACTGGCTAGCATGGCAATGCCACTGCTACATTAGCGTATTATCGTATTGATCTTGCATAAAAAAGGAAACAACATCCCACTACAATTCTTATACCTCTGACATCCTAACTGAAAAAGGAAATGATAAAGCTTATGGTGCATGGCACCGAATAGAAATAGCAGATGCAATTATACTATGAAATAAAAGATGCAATAAAACTGACGCAAAATAACCATGGATTGGGCCTAAGCCCTACAATTAAAATGGACTCTTCTAATTTTTAAGCCAACATATCCTCCTGGCCCACGCTGGCCCATGGCCCATGGCCCATTTGATCCTTAAGTAGTTGACCTAGATGACCAACCTTCACTTCAGATTAGGTTTCCTCATTTTAATTTCTCCCTTTCCAGTCTTGATCCCTAGTCTCCTCCCCTCCCACGGTGGCGCCTTGGTAACCCCCATCGGCGAAGCCCTTCCTGTGTCATAATACCACCCCTTTTGCCAACAAGGTGTGGGAAGGCATTTTTCAACTTGTAGTATCCCTCCCATGTCGCGTCTTCAGCCCATTGCCCCTGCCACAGAACCAAAAGCTCAGTCATGGGTCTGTTGTTGAGTGGCCTAACCTTCCTACCCAAAATCTCATCGGGCTCAAGCTGTAGTGTCCCTTGGTCGTTCATCAAAGGCAGAGTGGTGGTCGTTGCCTCTCCCTCTCCCAATCTCTTCTTCAGTTGAGAGATATGGAAGGCGGGATGTATCTGAGAGGTTGGGGGTAACCTCAACCTGTACACCACTTCACCCACATGTTGCTCCACCACAAAAGGCCTGTAGTAGCGGTGGGCCATCTTCAGATCTTGGCACTGAGACACGGACATCTGCCGATATGGTTGCAACTTGAGGTAAACCAAATCCTTTACTTTCAAGATTCGATCTTTTCTCTTTTTGTTGGCATGTCACACCATTCTGTTTTGGGTTTTCGTTAAATTACTGCGTAGTAGGGTAGAAATGTGTTCTTTGCTTCTGAGTTCATTGTCCACTGCCTCCACCCTCATAGTCCTTGGAATGTAGGAGCTCAGTCTCGGTGGGGGATACCCATACAGCCCTTCAAAGGGTGTGAGTTTGGTTGCTGAGTGGTGAATGGTTTTGTACCACCACTCAGCTAACGGCACCCATTTGACCCAATCCCTAGGCTTGTCCCCAACGAAGCATCTCAAGTGGGTCTCTAGGCATTTGATCACAACCTCAGACTGTCATCAGTCTGAGGATGATATGCAATACTGAACTTGAGTTGGACCCCTTGGGCCTTAAACAGTTCCAAAATAGATTAGTGAATGTACTATCCCTGCCTGAGACTATGGACTAGGGCAGCCCATGCAGCTTGAATATTTGTTTGATAAAAAGTTGGGCTATAGACTTAGCTGTATAGGGTGGCCCAGGGCTGTGAAGTGGCTGTATTTAGTCATTCTGTCCACGACCACCCATAAGGTACTGAACCCATTAGAGTTAGGTAACCCTTCAATGAAGTCCATGGTTATGTGAGAGCATGGTTTGGAAAGAATGGGCAAGGGCTGCAATAACCCACTAGGAAAGGCATGTTCAGTTTTCTGTTACTGCCATGTCTCACAATTTCTAATGTAGGCTCTGACTTCAAACTTCATACCTGGCCAAAACAAAATCCCTTTGGGCCCTCTATATTGTCTTATCCCCCCTAAATGCCCCCCAAGGGCTGTTATGTAGGAACTGCAGCAGTTTAGTTTTGATTTCAAGGGATCTAGCCACATATATCCTGCCTTTGAAATACAATGTTCCCTCCCTTACAGAATAGTGGGAAGATAATCCCCCTTTCTGACACTCAGAAATCAGCTTTTGTAACTCTGGATCCCCTTCAATGCCCTTTATGATCTCTTCCAGCCACTCCAAGGAAGGCACTGTGATAAGTGCCACTGAAATTTCCTCCTCCTCCTTTACCCTGGACAGGGCATCATCCACCTTATTTTTAGGGCCCTTTTTGTATTCAACCAAGAAGTCATACTCGAGTAGTTTGCTCAACCACTTCTGTTGCATAGGAGTGCCAATCTTTTGGTCTAGGAGATACAAGACTATGGTGGTCAGTTCTTACCACAAAAGACCTGCCAAGTAGATACTAGAAAGGGCCTCCACCTTTGAGTTGTTGTAATGAGTGCATACAACTTTTTTTCATATGTAGACAACAGTAAGGCCTTTCCTTTCAGAGCCTGACTAAAAAAAGCCATTGGTCTGCCCTGCTACATCAACACTGCCCCTACCCCCTTTCCCAAAGCATCACACTCAACTATTGTTTTCTTAAGCAAAGCTGTTAAATCAGAAGAAATTACTCCATAATTTTTTATAAACCTCCCATAGTACAATGTTAGCACTAGGAAGCCCCTTAGAGCCTTTAGGGTCTTTGGCCTAAGCCACTCCAGCATTGCTTTCAACTTCTCAGAATCCGCCTTCATTCCTTGGCCAGAAATAACATGGCCTATATACCCCACTTCTAGGCACCCAAACTTACACTTTGATTCCTTGGCAAATAGTTGGTGCCTTCTCAGTAGACTCAAGGTGAGTTTCAAGTGCTCCAAGTGTTCTTCCTCCCCTTACTATAGACTAGAATGTCATAAAAAAAATACTAATACAAACTTTTTTAAAAAAGGTCTGAAAACCTTATTCATTAAACCTTAAAATGCTGAGGGTGCATTGGTCAGTCCAAATGGCATGACCAAAAATTCATAATGACCTTTGTGAGTACGAAAGGCTATTTTGTGCACATTCTCGAGCTTAACCCTGATTTGATGGTACTCAGATGTAAGATCCAAATTAGAGAATATCTTGGCCCCACATAACAGCTATGAAGAAACCAGGCCTTGAAGAGACACTTCTTGCCCTTGCACAAAAAGCCTCATGGTAAGTCTCTTAAAATTCCAAGTTACAGTTCCCAATAATTATAACCATTGTATGCCTAACACCATGTGATAGCCCACTAACTCCATCACAAATGGATTAAGTGTGAAAGAATGTCCTTGCACTAGCGCTTCACATTTTTTCTCCACCTTTCACTGATCACATGATCTCCATTAGCTACTCTGACCCTTACTCATTTTTCTTAGGTAGTTTAGCCTTTTTAGCAACCCCACTATCTAAAACATTGTGGGTGCTACCTGAATCTATCAGGATTACCACCCATTGTCCAGCTACCCTTCCCATAACCCTCATAGTCCTTGGGTTGTTAGAGCCTATCAAGGCATGCAAAGAGATCTCGAGTTTCTGAAGCCCTTCCCCCACTAGAGGCTCTTCTTCTCCCTCTTCCACACTAACTAGTTGGGGCCTGCTCTCCATCATTCCCCCTTCATCCTTCTCGATTTCTTCTATCAATAACAGTTTGGGATTTCAATATTTATGGCCTGGATTCCATTTGGAATCACAATAGTAACACAATCATTTGTCTCTCATCTCCTTCATCTGGATAGAGTTAATTTTATGCACTGGAACCACAGCCTTACTAACTCCCTACCCTTGGGAAGATCCCTGCCTTTTATGGCCCCTAGCTTCAATACTCATAGTGACCCAATTTTTTATTCCCCTCTTACTAATCTTCACATTTTCTTCTTGCAATTTAGCCAAACTAAATGCTGTAAGCAGATCGGGAGGATTAAACATCCTCACATGCACCCTAATTTCATCCTTTAGGCCACTTAAAAAATAGCTCAGTTTGTGGGGGTTAGACAGCCTACACAATCTATTAGAGATTGTTGCAAACTCCACCTTATATTGCTCTACAAAACCCGACTATCTCAACCTAGTTAGAGCCTCCATGGGGTCATCATAGGAGCTAGGTCCAAACCTGACCAAAAAGGCCTTAACAAAAGTCTCCCAATCAATAATTAGACCTGAGTTTTCTAGATCTTGGAACCAAATCATGGCTTTTCCCTCTATGTGGAAGGAAGCTAGCCCAATTTGTGTTGTGGAAGAGTGTTATATAACATGAAAATTGATTAGCCTTGTAAAGCCATCCAGAGGGAAAAGCAATTTTGACTGACCTGGGTATAATTTCACCATTCACTTCACCAAAACCTTCGTGTCTATGGTAATGCACTCCTAATGAATTTTCTTCTCTGTGAGGGCTACCATTTATCTTTTGTAATTCCACTGTTAGGGCTGTTAGTTGTTGTACTACTGCATCTGACTGCCTCTTCAAGGCTAACACCTCTGTCTCCAATGTCTTCAGCTAGGACTCAGTGGGTTTTTTCAACCAACTCAACCCCTCTTGTAACTAGTTGATGCGCATCCCTTTAGCCATGGTGGTAGATCTGCTACCGAGGATTGACCAGGCTCTAGATACCAAACTGTTACACAGCTTTATAATGCAGAAAGATAATACTCACTTCGAGGGTGAACTCCTCTAGGAGATGAGAGAAAAGAGAGAATAGAAGGAATATTTTGTATTGATCTTGCATGAAAAAGGAAACAACGTCCCACTACAATTCTTATACCCTCTGACATCCTAACTGAAAAAGGAAATGATAAAGCTTATGGTGCATGGCACCTAATAGAAATAATAGATGCAACTATACTATGAAATAAAAAATGCAATAACATTAACGCAAAATAACCATGGACTAGTCCTAAGCCGTACAATTAAAATGGACTCTTCTAATTCTTAACCCAACGTATCCTTTAGCCCATGCCGGCCCCCGACCCGTTTGATCCTTAAGCAATTGACCTAGACGACCAACCTTCACTTCAGATTATGTTTCCTCATTTCAATTTCCCCCTTTCTCAGTCTTGATCCCTAGTCTCCTCCCCTCCCATGGTGGCATCCTGGTAACCCCCATCGGTGGAGCCCTTCCCGTGTCACACATTGACAGTGCTGATGTGGCATACCACGTAAGGCACAACCATGGTAGTGCCACTTGGCATTGCCACATAAGAAATCATTTCTGAAAAAGTAAATGACAAAAAAACAGAGCAGCAGCTGAAGTACACATGGGCACACCAAATGTGAACCTGTCATTCGATGACCAAAAGTAACCACCGTGTAACTTGAAATCCTTCCAATACTTTCTATTCAGATCTTAAAATCCAAACAAAATACTGAACAGACCACAAGCAAAATGAGCATGACAATTAATGGGCGCAAAAACACCATTCAATGGCCAAAAGCAAAATATAGGCTAATTAAAGAGACCGAGCAGCATTACAAGAAAAATAATGTACATGAGCAGCATCGCAGTTTTATTCTTTATCATAGATCAGTATAATAGACTGCCGACATTTCCAACATTTCAGCCTGAATTGGTTTCTGCTTATACTAATTATGAATATCTTTATTATGTTACTTGCAACCCAATGCTCAAAGTAGGAGGCCAACTGACCTTTCGATTCTTATAGCCTATAGTGTGACAAAAAATAAAAAAGAAAACAATGCTTCCAACTTGGGTGATCAAACAAAAGCAAAAAAAGAAACAAGAAGCACTGTGGCTGTGACTGTGTAAGTAAAAGACTTCAACTTGGGTGAATAACTGGATGGTGCTGCTGCAGGCGTATGAGCATTGTTTCCAATGCGTTCGGTGGTTACTGGGATAACAGGAAGAACAGGGGAAACTGCAGGAGACGGTGATGGGCTGACGGGTAGAGTGTTAGAACTCTCATCATTGTAACCTGGGAACAGCAAGTCTCATTATAGCAACTTAAAAGAACTCACCAAGAGAATAGAAATCTGCATATTAGAAAAAAGGAACCACACTCACAGTTTGAGTCCTTCCAACCTAATATCATCTTCTCACGATCAAAAACTATATGATAACCACGCATGAAGTTTTCTGCATGAAAATAAATAAATTCACAACGTAATTGGCAACTTGTCAATTCAAACACATAAGGATGCATGATGGTTTTTCCACAATATATGAGGCTTCTTCAAGGAGGCAGGAGGCAATGATAAAAGAAAATATATCTTTTTCTTGTGCAAACATTAACTACTGGTTTATATGAGAGTGTGGTGTATAGATAAATAGATACTCACGTCCTATGATGTTTATATCTTCACTTTTGAGAAGAGCCAGACAATACAAATATCCACCCTCCTGGAGACGATAATATCAAACTTTAGAATAACTCAACTAGGAAAAGGAAATTAAAAGTTGTAGAAGTGAGATCATACCAGAGTTGGGATCAATGCAGTTGGATGTTTGAGAAAAAAGTCGTCTCCGCCTTTCATTGTCAGATTCATACTAGGGATTTTAAAGGTGCTTTGGTTTGCACTGCATATAAAGTGGATTCAGTGCCTCAGATGAGTTGAAAGGGTGAAAATAATTCAAAAATAATATAAATTACCGTAATTCATAACAGTATTCAAAGGGTATCTCAGAATCTGGTGCATGCCGCTTTTCTTTGACCTTGGAATTGAACTGAATAGCAACATAAATCATAGATACTCAGATCTTATAAAATAAAAATTCCCAATAAATAACATGGAATAGCGTTATTTAAAGAACTTACACTCTCGGAGATTAAAGTATAAGCCGGGTCGCTTAGGTGTGTGAAAGCTGTTCCAGAGTCAAAGATGGCACTGAACTCCAGCAAAGAAGAATTGCTTCCCACAGTTATTCCAGTGATGCTGATGTTATAAGTTGGACTGACAACAAGTCCCCAAAGGAAAATCATTACAAGTAGCATGCGATTCTGATCAAACATAAATTTATTTGCAATATCAAGAAGTGCCAGTGACCTTTGGCCCAATCGGCATCGACCCAGGTATTTCAAGGGTGAGATACGGGGTCTGAATTCCACCATCCCCATTAACTAAAAAAACAAAAAGACTTACTGTGACTGCTGAACATTGAATGGTGTTTCACTTTGGTCTGAGCTGCCATTAAATCCAAAATTGATTCTCCCAACCCCATCAAGTCCAAAACACAATGCAAAGGAATTTGAAGCTAGCCCATTTTTTGCTAAGATGCTAGGTACGGATATATCTTGCATGCCAAGCCCAAACAGACCGTTTGGTGCTGCACCCATCAAAAATTTACCAGTCTGAATTTGACCACAACTGCAGCAAAGTAAACATTAGACAAGGGGGGCCAGAAATAAACAAAACTTTGCTGAAGAATCTGACAACCACAGGAAATTTTTCACCTTCTATTTTCTTATATATATAGATATTTGGTGATCACCTACTGCCCTTAATGATGCAATACAACAACTTGAGAGCCCTCATGATAATCATTCCTACTTGAGGAGAACAAAGCCACACCAAACTCTAGATTCATCACCCACATGATCTACATTTTCAAAATCTCCCATTCTACAGCCAATAGAAAAAAACAAATCTCCCATTCTCCAGTTTTTTGTCATTTCAACTGACAATTAATTGATTATAGTCCAGTTTCTAAACTAAATATCACTGACGATTTAAACTCATATTCATTTGAAAAGCTGCTCATCTGTATGTAGGGAGTTATTTTGATATCACAAAAAACAAAAGAGTTATCAAATATTCCTCCCCAATATTTTTGGTAGTAAGTGCAGGAAAAATAGCGTACCCAAATGTAATCCGAGCGTCAACAGCTTTTGATTGATCATCATCTGTAACCAAGCGCAAAACATCCTCTACCAAGATCCCAGTAGATGAAGTATTCCCAGAAGACACAGTTTTATAACAACAATTACTACTTTCTGAAGAGCATTGATCACTTGGTCTGCACAGGGTGCTGTTGCTGGATAATTTTTCACTTGTTGATGAATTATTAGGGCTGTAGATGTTGAGTTTTATTACCTGCTTGATAAAAGAGTTCTTATAAAAGAATTCAGGACTCAAGAAAGCTTCTATCATCACCCATTCACAAAATAACCAAATACGTGGAAAACATAAGACCACAGAGCTAATGAATAATTAAAGCTTGTCCTATAGTCATACATTTGGTAGAATTTTCAGGGTGTGGCAAAGAAAATTTGACATATATTGAGTAAAGACTAAAAACAGTTTCGCAAGTATTTCTTAATGATTTGGAAATTTGAGTTGCTTTCCCCTTCATTCAAAAGCTCTCATTTTACAAAGGTGCATGATTATAGTAAATTCAACAAAGTAGCGGGAAAGTCCAGATGATAGTTGTAAGCATGACTGCAGCAAGAGATTGACACACAGGCTGAGGAAAAAAAATCATTGTTATGATAAATAATAACCATATCCAGATAGTAGTTGAAACAATATATATAACAGATCATGATTCCAAGCAAATAAATAAAAATTCAAAGTATTACAACATACCTCTCCAGATAATGTCCGCAAGCCAGTAATGCAGCCGCCTTTCTTACAATCGCATGGTAGCCAGAACAAATTACTGCCTGTGTCTAATGCCACCATAAAGGATAAACTTGGTGTCCCCACAGAAACATTGGCATAATGCAAACTGAAACACCACGAAGATAGAAAGCAATGGTTAGTTATTAGAAAAGTGGGGAAGAGAATCCCATAAAACTTTCATTCCTTGTTTGGTCAACAAGAAAATCGAGGGAAAATTCAAACCAAACAAACAAATACGAAACTTTCTCAACGAGCGTTACTTTATAAGAACTTATCTTCCATATCCATCAATCAATAAGAAAAAAAAATAGCCTGAGAAACCACAAAAGAAAAATCTTAATTTATGGGAGACAAAAAAGAGTGCTACCAAATAGTTGCTTCCATCCTAATAACTAGAAAATTCTATTAATCTTTTCCACACATTTCGTACGTCATATTTTTTTTTTTCTCTTAAGGTATATCGATGATATTTAAAAAAATTCAAATAGTTTATGAAGAATAAAAGTGAAAAAACAATTAAAATATAAAAAAATGTGATGTATAGTGTATGGAGTAGCAAAGCTATTGTATAACCATCAACGCCAAGAAAAAACTCTCTATCTCCTCTTCTCCTCCAGTTTTTTTATTGTAACCAAGAAATTGTATCCAAATTCTTCAAAAGCCCACAACAGTGTTTTTATTTTTATTTTTTAAAACTAATAATACACACACATTAGGAGTTCATTAAGGATCGTACAATCCCAAAGAGTTGATATATGAAGTGTCGTTTCCATTGGCGAAAGTGAGTGGCGAGGACTGGCCGTAGCTGGCGGCGAGGTGACGGGCGCGAATTAAGCGGTCACGGTGGGCCATGGCAACGTAGTAGTCTAAGCTTCCCTTCTCGGGGAGGTCATCGAGGCCGAGAACTCCCTTAACGGGATCGGAGAAGCGGTGATGGATGTCGAAGCCGAAGCCGAACCCATAACAGATCCGGGAACCCAAACCGAAAAAGAAAATGGATAGTAAGCATAAACAAGGATATGTAAAGGGAGCCCAAGCCATGGTTTAGTAGTTGATGCTGCTGAAGAAGTCTCTCTCTGGAAAAGCGAATCTGGACACATATATAGTATGAAGAAAGGAAACCAAAGTGAACATTTTTAATGTCCATAATAACTGGAAACTGGGAAGCAACTGCGGAACTTTGACGCTCTCTCAGTTGTTGCCAGAAGAATATTACGAAAACTCTATGAGAAGACTGAGAGAAAGCGAGAGACGTAGGGGTTGGGTTGGGGAAACGAAGAACGTGGTTGACAATCCAAGAGTCAAAAGTCGTCTCCCGCTGAGTGAGAAAGCAAGAGACGTAGGGGTTGGGTTGGGGAAACGAAGAACTTTTCGTGGACTGGCATTCACAGGCTCTACTTTTTATCACGCGAAGATAGATGAAGAATGTTACGTATTGCAGTCGTACGTGCTCACAATTTTTTGAAATTTATTATTAAAAGATTAATTTTTTATATATAAAATTTATTTATTTATTTATTTAAAAAAAATATTTTTAAAGATTATGCATGTCATTCCGCTAGATAACACGTTAGATTGACGATTTCATTCAAACAAAACTCCTTTTTCGTATCATTCCCACCCACTCCGAGTCTCCGATCGCCAACTAGTTCTACCGCACCACCGATGACAGTCGCCCATCCATTTGTAAGAAAAAGTGCCTTCATTTTTACAACCAAAATCCATTGTTTCCAAGAATACTCTAAATTCCTACAATTATATGTTTGTGTTTTAAACTTTTTTAATATGCCATCCAGTAACACATTGTGGTTGTGGTCAGCAGGCCGACTCTTCCATTAGGCCAGTTAGGCAATTGCTTAAGGCCTCTAATGGAAGAAGGCCCAAAAAATATATATATAAAGTACAGTTTTTAAAATATATATACTCAATAAAAAATTTTAATTAACTAAATGAAAATAAGAATATAAACAATATTAAATAGATATTATATTATTAGTTTTTAAAGATATCACATATAATAATTATTTTACTTATTTTCATTCTAAGAATACACTTCACTTTTCTCATTATTAGTTTAATATATAATTAATGTGAAAATTATAAATCGTAAAATTTAATTTTACAGTGTTCATAAAAGGTTTTTGTATAATCCTTTGAAGAGGCAAGGGTCCACTTTTTTTCAAATGTGTAAGTTGTTTATAGAACTTTATTAACAATAATGATTATAATTGTGTCTAAGAGTCTAAAGTACTTGTAAAACTAGATTTGATAAAATTCTCTCTGAATCAAAAATTTTCTAATAAAGATTAAGTCAGTTATTAATTGAAAATGTAGTATAAAACTTTAATCAATAATTTTACTTTACAAAATGATAGAAATTATTTTTAAATAAAAATATAATATAAAAATAAAAATAAATTTATTTAATTTTACTTTTAAAAAAAAAAAAAGGTCTCACTCAAAATTTTACCCTTAGGCCCCGGAACGTATTGAACCAGCCCTATTGTGGTGTCACATCGAAGGGACAAAATGAACAGTATAAATTAGAAAATATAGTAACTTTGTAGTTGTTGCATGATATAGTTTCTGGCTTGAAGAGTATGGTCGAACAACTCTCTTATCTTACATAATTGTTCATCATGATAGTATGTTAGAGTTATTTATTCATAGCTTGCTTAATAATAAATTGATAGTAATAAATAAGACCAACATTTATGTGATTCTGTAAAAAGACCTGCCGGTTTGGAAAGGATTGTGCAAAAATTTAAAAATTTGACTCTAATATTCACTCCACTGTGTCGAAGTTGGAGTTAGAGTTTTTTTTTACTTTTCTAGTCGGAGTCAGATCGGATTCTGGGTTAGTCGAAGTTCGAATTCGAATTCCCACTAAGTCGGAATCTAATCCGAATGTAACACCACATTCTCGTAAGCTAGGGATGTCACGTGTTTTCATAAATATAACTAGGCAAGAGATTTCATAATTTAATAAAATAAATATTTAATTCATAAAAGAGTTGTTAAATAAATCATATCTTACATAACATTAAATCAAAGTCTGTAAATAACTGAATAAAAGGTCTATCATAAAATTAATTAATCTAAGAAGCATGGAACTAAATCAAACTGTTTCATCTAAGCATGGCCTGCCTGCTCATACTCATCATCATCCCCACTAGTGTTTAAAAATATGATATACAACTAAAATGAGTTGAAGACTCAGTAATAAACTCATTACAACGTAAACATAATAAACATAAGGTTTTTTATAAAACATTTCATGTTGAAAATTTAAAATCATGATCATTAATACATATGCTTATGATATGCATGACTTGTCCTAAATTATTTTACTAGCCAACACACTTAACCCTATGTACAAGGTTGTGCACCTAGCCCCACATCTTGTAGTCATAAGAGGGGTTGTTGATATTCTAGCATGGTGGACCACAATTAGGTCTGTGGCTTGCATATCCACATATAAATTGCATCGGTACCACTCATCTGAATGACCATCTTAATTAAACTAATCAGATCTTATCTTACACTTGATCTTGAAAGCTTACGTGCATAACAACAACATGAGATGCATGACATACATAATACGTACATAATTATAAATGTTGAATTAAACATGATGTGGAATTAACATGATCATATACTATGATGAATGACATGTGTGGTACATAAAAAATTGGCTATCAAAGAACTGATTATAATGATAATCTAACTAACTTATGTGTGCTAATCCTAATTTTCTAATCAAGCTACTTACTTTGTCGAACTGCTTAATAAATCTATTTCATAGCACGTTACTTATACGAAATACTAAGAGAATGCTTAGGGAATTAGATGAGATGAGAAATCTATTAATAGTAGTGAAATGATTTGAGTTATGATGTTTTATTAGATTTTGGAAGATGAGAGAAAAAAAATTTTGAATAAAAATATTATAAAATTAAAATATTGCTATAATATAATTTTTTAATATTATATTTGTTTTGAGATTTGAAAAAGTTGAATTATTTTTTGTATTTTGTTTGGAAGTTTGGAAAAGTTGTAATGATTAAATAATAATTAGGAACGTGTTAAATGTGATGGTCCCTTGACGTTTGATAAGAACCTTGTCCTAACTAGTGATGTGGAGGGCCTTAAATAGGTTCATCAAGTAGAACTCAATGAAACTCATTTTGGGTAAGGATTCATGACCTATCCCAAATGGCCAGGAATGTGTACATGGGCAATCTTATTGGAAAGGCAGTTGGGATGGTAGAGGAAGTGGATTTGGATAAAGATGAGATGGCATGGGGGAGTACATGAGGGTTTGAGTTTGTATTGACATATCAAAGCCACTGTTACTAGGAAAGAAACTCTGTCTGGATTCTTCACAACCCATTTGGGTGAGATTTACAGATGAACGTCTCCCAAACCAGTGTTACCTCTGTGGAAAACTCGGGCATAGTCATCATGATTGTGAATTGGAAAGCGGATATGGAGCAAGTAGCTTTGTCTAAGTTACCTTATGGGCTAAGGTTTCGTGTAGGTGGGTTTGGGGGTCCTATTAAGAGTCATGTTCAACAAAGTGATAAAATGCAATCACCAGCATATGAGGCTGCTCCAGTCGCCAGAGATCCTCTGGTATCTCCCCAAAAGGGAGTTAATTCTGTGCATTCAAATTTGGAGCAAGCTGTGGAGGAAATGATGGGGGTGTTAAAAGAAAAAGATATTCACTATAGTATGTCGTTACATAAGGAAACTAATAGGGTGCATATCTTAGAGAAATCGCCACCTAGAGATAATGTTGGCTATAATGTAGGAGTTTCAAATGGGGAGTGTTTGAAAGATGACTCTGAGAAGGATTGTCGACTGGAGGGTGTTTTTGTCTTTAGTAGTGATGGATGTTTGAATTCACAGGATGGCAGGAGGGACTGACTTTTTGATCAAGTGTTTGCTATTGTCTCTCATTCTCAATCCTCAAAAGCCTCTCATAATTGGAAGAGACTGGATCAAACTACTCCTCTGAAGCCTTTAAGGATTGAAGCTGAGGTGGGTTAAAAGTGAGTCTCTGAAATTGAAGTGGAGATTTGTAGATCCTCAAAAAGATTGAAGAACAAGACTAGAGATAATGGTGGTGTGTCAAACAACATTTCTTTATTATTGATGGAGGCTGTTGTACAACCCCGTCGGGATCAATGAAACTATTAAGTTAAAATACCCGAGGGCTTGGGAACCCTCATAGTATTCAAACCCTTTGTGATTTAATCAAAATGGAAGATCCTGATATTTTGTTTTTACACTAAACAAAGCTAAAAATTTCTGATATGGAGAAATGTAGAGTTAAATTGAGATATGTGAATTGCTTAGCAATGGATGTTATTGGTCGTATTGGGGGACTGTCACTCTTATGGAAGAAGGAAGTTGACTTGTCTATTCTGAGTTACTCTAGTTCACACCTTGATGCTAAGGTTATGCATGACTTAAAATAGTGGTGTTTGACTGGAATATATAGGCACCCAGAGGCTGCTAGAATAGTTGAAACCTGGAGTTTAATCAAGAGGCTAAGAAGAAGAGCAACAAAAGCTTGGTTACTCTTGGAGGATTTTAATGAAATTGTAACTCAAAGTGAGAAATGGGGTGGCAGGGATAGGCCTGAACAGCTTTTCGTGATCGATTAGTTGATTGTGAATTGAAAGATTTGGGTTTCTGTGGACCTAAATATACTTGGTGTAATAGGAGAGAAGGGGCTGCTACTATCTCTAAAAGGCTAGATATATTTGTTGGAAATCTAGCATGGTGTCATTTGTATGAGAAGGCTTATGTGGTGTATGGTTCTGCAGCCTATTATGATCATCTACCTATTTGGTTGGATTTGGAAGGTGTCTTTAAAAGGAAGGGTAGAAGCAAACCTTTTAGGTTTGAGGCTATTGGTTAGGTGAGGAGGAATGTTCTATGATTGTGAATGATACATGGAGGATGGCTGATTCTCAATGTTGTATGCAAGGAATGATGGATAGAATTTCTGGTTGTGGATCAAAGTTGCTATAGTGGAACAAGGCAAAATTTGGCAGGGTCCATGTAAGGTTACAAGAGGCAAAGCAAAGGCTCAAGATTGAACAAGGAAATGATCCAATGGGATTAGATAAGGAGGGGGTTTCTTTAGCTTTTGAGGAAGTTCAAAAATGGTTGGAAAAGGATGAAGTGATGTGGAGGTAGAGGTCAAGAGCTTTATGGTTAGCTGAAGGGGATCAAAATACAAAGTTTTTCCAAGCCAAAACATCCCAAAGAGAGAAAAAAAAAAGTACTTTGAAGTTGCGAGATGATAATGGAGCTTGGCAAGAGGGAGAGCAGTGTGACAGGGTTATCATTAACAATTTTTCTTCTCCTTTTACAGCTGCTGGTACTTGAAATGTAGAAGCTATCATGGACAACTTGGAGGGGAGGGTCTCTAACTCAATGGATGAGGATCTCATAAAACCTTATATAGAAGTAGAAGTGGTGAGGGCCTTAAAGCAAATGCATCCCACGAAAGCCTTTGGACCTGATGGAATGCCACCTATGTTCTTTCAACAATTCTGGCCTAACATTGGTAAATCTGTTACTTCTGCAGTCTTGACAATTCTTAATACTTGTGATTTCCCCCAAGTTGTTAAACACACTTTTATTATTCTAGTTCCAAAGAAGAATAATCCTTTGATAGTTAATGACTTCAAACCAAATAGTCTTTGTAATGTGGTCTAGAAACTTATGTAAAAAAACTATAGCCAATAGACTCAAAACAGTCCTGCTTACTGTTATATCAGATTCTCAATGTGCTTTTGTGCCAGGAAGACTAATAACTGGCAATGTCTTGGTAGCTTATGAGGTATTCCATTATTTGAGGAAGAAGAAGAGAGGCAAGAAAAGTTTTATATCCCTAAAACTTGATTTGAGTAAAGCATATGATAGAGTAAAATGGGGTTTTCTTCAATCTGTTATACAAAGGCTACGATTTCATTCTAATGTGATTCAACTTTTGATGAAATGTGTGCAAAGTGCTTCTTTCTCAATCCTTATTAATGGCTTTCCTAATGGTCATATTCTTCCTACAAGGGGTTTGAAGCAAGGGGATCCTCTATTACCATTCTTGTTTCTAATATGTACTGAGGGTCTAGTAAGCTTGTTAAAGGCTACTGCAGTTTCTAAATCTGTAAATGGGATTCAAATATGTCGAGGGGCTCCTAGATTAGATCATCTGCTCTTGCAGATTGACAGCCTAATTCTCTGTGCAGTTGATGTAGGGACTAATAAGAGATTACAAAAGCTGTTGAAACAATATGAAGATGCCTCAGGTCAACAGATTAATAAGGTGAAAACTGCTATGGTGTTCAATAGAAATGTGAGTGGGGAAAAATAGGAAGAAATCATGGATCTGTGGGGTACTAATCAGGTGCAAAAATATGAGAAATATTTGGGCTTGCCTCCTATGGTTGGAAAGTCAAAAAACCACGTTTTTGCAGACATTAAGCACAAAGTTTGGTTGAAATTACAAAGCTGGAAGGAGAACATGTTCTCTTAAGGAGGTAGGGAGATTTTGATAAAGGTAGTTGCTTTGACTATACCATCATATGCTATGAGTTGCTTTATGCTCCCTTGCAAGCTTTGCAATGATCTTGAGAGAATGATGGTAAGATTTTGGTGGGGTCAAAAGCAAGAGGAGAGGAAAGTGCACTGGGTCAGTTGGTCTAAAATGTGTGAGTCTAAGTACTTTGGAGGTTTGGGGTTCAAGGAGTTGAGGACTTTCAATATGGCTCTTTTAGCAAAGCAAGGATGGTGGTTGTTGTAAGAGAATTATAGGCTTTTCTACAAAGTCTATAGCGCTAAATATTTCCCAAGAGGCAATCTACTAGATGCTACTCTTCGTGCGAATCCCTCTTATGCTTGGAGAGGGATTTGGGAAGCAAAGAGTTTTCTCATTAAAGGAGGTAGATGGGTGGTTGGGGATGGTTGCTCCATTCATATTCTGAGGGATGCATGGATCCCTGGTATTCGAAATCTGGAAGAGCTGTTGGATAGGGACAGTTTGCAGCAGAATGGGGAGTGGGAATCACTGGATGGACAGGTTGCTACGCTTACTGACAGTAGTACCAAATAATGGTGGGACATAGCTAAAGTGAGATCTCTCTTCAATCCAAAACTAGCAGAGGACATTTTGAAGTTGCATTCTAGTCCCTCAAATGGTACTAATAAATGGATTTGGGAGCATGAAAGAAGTGGTATTTTCAGTGTGAGGAGTGCCTACCTGTTTTTCAAGACTTGTGTGAGTCCTGCTATAGGTGAAACCTCCACTATGGCCTCTCAGAAAACCTTTTGGACTATTATTTGGAAATTGAAAGTTCCTCATAAGGTAAAAATATTTGCTTGGAGAGCATGTAAACTGCCTGTTATGTCCAATCTGATTAGCAAAAAGATTAATGTGGATAGACAATGCCATTTTTGTAAAACTCAGTTGGAAGATCTAGCCCGTGCTTTGTTTTCATGTCCTTTCATCTATGATTATTGAGTAAAAAAGTTTCTAGCCGTTCATCAAATTGATCTCCATAGGACTTCTATGCTTGTTGCAATGAATATTCAATCAATAGGCTCTCCTGAAGACTTAGCAGACTTTGTGTTAATGGCATGAGGCTTTTGGTTTAGGATAAACAAGATGCTGCATGAATAGATTTGTTTACCTTCGCATTAGGTTATGGGTTTTGCCCTTTCTCAGAAGATTAAATATGTCCCTAAGGTGGATTTGAAGGATTTTATCCAGAGAATGGATTACAAATGGTTCCCTCCCCCCCCCCCCTCCACCTACTGGTTTCTTCAAAGTTAATATGGATGTGGCTTTATTTTTTTATCAGAAGAAAGCAGGTGTAGGGGCTATTTTAAAGGATTCTAGTGGTGAAGTGCTTATGGCTGTTAGCAAGATGGAATGTGAGGTACTTGGTCCCGAAAGCATTGAGGTATTGGCAATGTTAAGAGGCTTACAGCTATGTGTGAACATGGGTTTTGATCATCTTATCCTTGAAAGTGATTGCTTATTGATGATAGAAGAGGTCAATAGTGGTACTGCGTCTTTTTCAGCTGACAGAACACTGGAGCTTGAGGTTCGAAGGCTGATGCAAGGATTCAAGGAGTGCAAACTGCAATATGCAAACAGATTAGTAGATGTGGCAGCTCATAGGCTTGCAAGACATGCATGGAGTGCAATTGATATGCAAGTTTGGTGGCATAGTGTTCCCCCTTTTGTTGAAAATGTTCTTTGGCTTGATAAATTTTTTTTGTAATTCTATTTTATTGATGTTTATTTTCCTATAAAAAAAAAGTAGGAAATATAAATGCATTATTTTCACTTTCATGCTTCCATTTGATTTATCTTTAAAAACATTTATTTTACTGACTTAATCATTGAAGTTTTCTCCATTCATAAGATAGAACTCCACACCAACCTAATCATCGTTCATTTTTGGAAGAATTAAAGCTATGTTCAACCGTCATTATAACATAGCAACTCATGCAATAAGAGAATAATAATAAAAAAAAAATCTCGAAAACAACCCACAAAACAATGCCAAGTTGGACACCAACAGTATCATGGGCAAGCAAGCCAAATGTGAACCTCTTCTCTTAAATTCACATGATTCAACCAAAAATAATCTCGTAATAGAAGGTAGGGAGTAATAAAGCAAGAGAAATAAAGTATGGAATGTGTTCGACAAAAAGACTAACAAAAAATATTCCTTTACAGCATTACGACAAAGCACCATACCACCTTTCTTGCATTTTTACAGTGACCAACAAGCTATATATAGAGCTCCACTCACAACAGATTCTCACTACACTGCCACCTTACTAATTCTGTTACATTTAGAACCTTCATGAATATTTGCTGAGGTTCTAGAATATTCCTCTGATTTGCTGGCAGATAATTCGACTGCCTTAATAGGGAGGGAATCAAATAAATCACTATTTAAATAAATCGCATGAATAAAATGAATTATTCAAGTTATGTTCTACCAATCACTATTTAAATAAATCGCATCAATATCAATTAAACGAGATAGATTTGTACGATATGAATCCGACCATCCGAACAAATGGCCATTGGCCACCGTTAATTGAAAGATTGAAACAATCTACTGTCAGTCAACATAGGAAGAAAGACAAACTTTATGGTCCCTCTATTTTTTTTTTTTTTTTGGGCAAAAAAAAAAAAAAAACTACAAATATCCAATACAGAATTAAGATATTACAAAGGTGGATCTTTTCCACTTGGGAAATTCAACAAGCTGGGCGGAATGAGAATTAGGGGAATGTTGCCAAGGGCCTGCGTAAAAGCTGCCCATTATGCTATATTATGCGCACATCGGTTGTTTTCCCGGTGAATTTTTTCCTTCGACCAATTTTCAAAGCTCTCTAGATTTTGCTTAATGTCATTGATAATACCCTGTATAGTCCAGTCTGAGTTTGGGTTAGAGGAGGTGACTGCTTCCACCACCTGCTGTGAGTCTCCTTAGATTGTAATTTTCATCCAGTTTCGTTGCTTTGCTTCTTTTATACCCAACAAAGTTGCTGATGCCTCACCTATATTGGAGTTAGTATGAGGCATAATATCAATTCGAACAAATAAGATTTCTCATGTATGTGTTTTACGAACTGCTGCAATGATATTTCGTTCTTTTCTAAGTACAATATCAAATTGGATCTCATGGTGGTCTTGCAGAATTTGTTTTAACGCCTCTTATATCACTCTTTTTTCTGACCAAGCATTCTTATGATTTGTATATCTTCTTAGAACAGATGCTACAAATGTCATTGGAGGGGTGCAAGGTGAGCTATGGATCACTTTATTTCTTAGGCACCAGATGTTATCCATGGCTAGGACAGCAAAAATCTGAAAGTTCTAGTGGTCCTCCTCAGGTATGCCTAGCTTCATTGTTGGGTTAATAATTATATCAATCCAATTGTCCATGTTTTGTGATACATAGAGTGAGATGTTGATAGGCCAAGTTGAATCTCTCCACAAAATTCTAGACAGTGCACAATCTAAAAAAAGATGAGGAAGATCTTCTTCTTTTGTATTGCAGAGAGGGCACATTCTTTGCTCCATTTTCATTTGGATGACCCTTTGTAGATTTGATCTAGTGGGAAGAATTTTATGACTAGCTTTCCATAGGAAAAGTTTCAGTCTATCTTGAATATTTATCTTCCAAATTTTTTTCCTTTTGTTGGAGCTGTATTGAAGAGGAAGAGGATCCTGAGAATTTTTTATGGTTGCATAGGCTGATTTGATTGAGAATTTTCCTGAGGTATGGTATGTCCAATTTAAAGTATCATTGGATGAAAATTTGTCTAGCTAATGGAATTTTTTGGATTTCTTGGACAGTTTCTTCTGAAAAGAGAGCTTGGAGCAAAATGTTATTCCATCTTCTTGGCTCTTCTAGAGTGAGTTTAGACACAATCATATCTTTATCCCTCCAAGTATTTTCTATTTTTGGAACTTAGACAAAGTTTGTTTATGTGGGTATCCAGGGATCTAACCATACCTTAATGGTAGTACCATTGCTAACCCTATAGCAGCATCCATTTTTGACAAAGTCTTTTATTTGAAGGAGACTTTTCTAGAATAAGGAATCAGTAGGCCTTTTGGTGACTTCCAGAAAGGTTTTGTTACTTAATATTTGTTGGTCAAGAAAATTTTCCACATACTGCCTGTGTTGTTTAAGAATGACCAAGCAAATTTTGCCAACAGGACTTTGTTGAAGATGCTCATCCGTTTGAGTCCTAAACCCCATAGTCTTTGGACTACAGATAGAACTCCATGATTTGGGAGTGAAATGTTTTTTTCTTTAAGGATCTACTCCCCACCAGAATCACCTAGTGCTTGAGTCAATGGATTTTGCAGTTGCTTTAGGCATCATAAGTGAGAACATAGCATAAGAAGGGATGGAGTTGGCCACAGATCTGATGAGGGTAGTTCTGGCTGCCTGAGAAAGAAGCTTTGATTTCCATCCCTAAAGTCTATTTTGAATTTTTGAGAATAATTCCTTTTTTCATGTTCCTATAAAGAGAAGGAGACCCAGAAAACAAAGCTTTGGTGGAGAACTTTTGAGTTTCAAAAGATCTTTTATCTCAGTAGTTTTTTGGGAAGAGTATTACTACTGAAGTGCAAGAAAGATTTTTTCAGATTGATCTTTTGGCCAGACCAGCTACAATATTTTTTGAGACACGGTGAGAAGGCTTTGGTTGTTTGGGTAGTAGCTAATCCAAATAAAATTAGATCATCTGCAAACAGTAGATGAGAGATTTCAGGGCTGTTACTACAGATTTTTATCCCTTTAATATTACCATAGTTTTCCTCTCTGTGGATCAGTCTTGAGAATACCTCACTCCCCAGTATGAAAAGAAAATTTGAGAGGGGGTCTCCTTGTCTAATTCCTCTAGAATGATGAATGAAACCAGTAAGAGGTCCATTGAGCAGGATGGAGTAGGAAACAAATGAAAGGCACTCTTTTATCCATGTGATCCAGATTTGGTCAAATCCTAATGCTTGAAAATTTGATACAGGAACGATTATTCCATGAAATCAAAGGCTTTTTCCATATCAACTTTTGCTGTCATTTGGCCATTTTTCCCTTTCTTTTTTTCTTGTGGTGGAAAATCTCCTGAGCTATTATTATGTTTTCCTAAATGATTCTGCTTGGAACAAAGGCAGTTTGGAAAGGGAAAATTATTTTTGGCAGCAGGGTTCTGAGTCTATTAGCAAGTATCTTAGCAATGATTTTGTAACAGACATTGGAGAAACTAATTGGTCAAAAATGATGAACTTCATTTGGGGAAGTAGTCTTTGGGACAAGAGTAATATTGGTATGATTTAGCTCTTTTAAGAGTCTTCCATTGGTGAAAAAACTCTTGACAGCAGCAACAAAGTCTTTGTTAATGATGTCCCAATAGGTTTTGTAGAGCAGGACTATGAAGCTATCTGGACCAGGGGATTTTGTGGATGGAGTTTTATTGACAATAGCTTGAATCTCCTTATCTGTTGGGATTTACACAAGTAGGAGTTGTCACTTTCTGTAATTTTCCTTGGGAAAAGATCATTTAATTCCTCAGAAATCTCAGGATGAGTAGAGGTAAAGACTTGTTGGAAGTGATTGATGAATTTGTCTTTGATGACTGCAAAGTCAGAGATCCAGTGGTTATTCCCAACTTTTAAACTCTCAATATTGTTCCTTCTACGTCTGATGACAGTTGAGGTGTGAAAATATTTGGTGTTTAGATCAGTGGTGGTAAGCCAAGTATTTCTAGATTTTTGCCTCCAAAGGGATTCTTCTTTTTTGAGTAGCTCATTCAGATGTTCTTTGAGATTGTCCTCTAATCCCGAAGAGATCAGATCATGTGTTTGGGAGTGGATGGCATTGAGTCTTGCAGTCACTTCCTTAATGTTCCCAAAAGTGTCTTTATTCCAAGTTTTGAGGGCATTTTTTGTGGCTTTAAGCTTTTTGCTCAAGATGTACAAAGCCATGCCTTGCGGTGAAGAATTCCATGTTCTTTTAATAACCTGAGCACTTGTGGGATCTCTGGTCCCGAATTCTTCAAATTTGAAGGGTTTAGGTCCACTTTTAGAGTCAGAAGTTGCCAAAAGGATTGGAGAGTGATCCAAGGCAGATCTAGGAAGATTGGTAATTTTTGCCTCCGGGAAGAGGTTGTTCCAGCTTATATTAACCACACCCCTATTCAGTCTTTCTCTGATTTTGCCTAGCCCTTGTCTATTGTTAGACCAATTAAACTTTGGACCAACGTGACCTAAGTCGATAAGGCCATTTGTTTCCATATAGAGCTTCAAGCCTTTAAAATTAGAAGAATTTGCAACTGCTCTGCCTCCAAATTTTTTGTCTTGGGTTAAAACAAAATTAAAGTCTCCAATAGTAAGCACAGGACCATTGAAAGAGGAGGTGATGGTTTGGATGTCTTCCCAAAATTGGTATTTTTTCTCACAGCTGGCTGGACAATAAACTAAGTTTAACAACCATGGCATTTGCGGGGGATTAGAGTAGACTAAAAGAGTTATAATATTACTAGAGTTATACACAACTTCAACATCCAAGCCAGATCTATACAAAAACAAAAGCCCTCCCCATTTCCTCAAGGGAGGGATGGTGACAAAATGTGAGTAACCTAACTTATGAACAGTGGTAGTAGTATCAACATTGGGAAGCAAAGTTTCAGAAAGGAAAATAGCATCAGGATTATATAATCTAATATTTGCCCTAAGTGATCGGATTGCTCGGGGTCAGGCTAATCCCCTGCAATTCCAAGACAAGAGCTTTATGGAGACTTTGGTGGCAGTTTGGACCCTGCCACTGTAGTCGTTGGATTAAGGGGGAAAAGTGTCATGATATGAGTTTGAGGCTTTTTATTAGAGATAGAAAGCTCTAATTTTTTATACGGCTTGAAGAGGCTCCTCCGTGGGTTCATCGTGGTTTTCTCTTTGCCTTTATTCTCCATGAATTTGGGTGATTTGTGCCTCTAGAAGCTTCTCTTGTTTTTCAGTAAAGAAATCTGATTTTTTAGTCTTGTTGAGATCTAGGTTTGGCTCCACTAGGATTATTTCACTGATGAAGCATTTCTTCACTGTTGTTGGGTCGCTTTCTCTCTCTGGATGGAATTGTTTCCTTTTCTTGATTTGCCCTAAGTCAGATTGGGGAGGGTTATGAGCTTGGCTTCGCAGGTCATAGTTATGGCCTTTGGTAAACTTTATGATGGGTTCAGTTGGATGGGAAGGATTGTTGGGCTGAAAGTTTGGCCCAGCAAAATATGTTGCTGCAGGATGGAGTGTTATGCAGGCTTTTCCTGATGGACTTACTAGCAGGGAGTGTTTTGGGTTGAGGGCTACGGTATCAACTCGGCCTTGTTTCTTCTTTATTTGGGTAATTTACTGGTTGAAGAAAGTTTTCCCTGGCCCGATTTCGATTTCTACCACAGGATAGTTGAATTTTGTATCACAAATGTGAAAATCATTTTTTGCGTATTACTTCAAGTGTACGCTTCCAAATAGTGCATTTGTCTTTTCTGAGCTTGCCACGTGTGGGATTTGTGATGAATATTCCAAAGAGAAAGACTTGTTTAAGGTAGGGCTGTACATGAAACCGAAAAACCAGCCGCCACCGACACGAACCGACCGGTCGCTTCAGGAATCGGCCGGAACCGATGGAGAACCGGTCGGCGTGCGGTGGAAATTTCAAGAAACCAACGTTTAGCGGTTCGGTCTCAGTTTGAACCTGGACCGGACCGCTGAACCGACCGATAAAATAAAACCATTTATTTTTTAATATACCCTTGTCAAAACGACGCCGTTCCACTTAAGTTTAAGTGGAACGACGCCTTTTTAGTTAATAAGTATTACAACAGATCATGGAAACGACGCCGTTTGCCATTAAATCAAACGGTGTCGTTTTAGTAAGAACGTAAGAAAAAAAAAAGTCTAAAATGACGCCGTTCCACGGCGTCGTTTCGAGATGCCACTTCTTCTTCCCCAGCTTCTTCTTCTAGAATTCGAATATGCAACTCTCTCTCTCTCTCTCTCATTATTCTTTCAGTAGATAATCGCTGGTAGAGGAACCAACACCGACCTTGAACCACTGGAGAACCGCTCGATCGGTTTCCTCCTCCCCATCGACCAGTTACGGTCGGTGGCTCCCCCACTTTTTCAGACGACGGTCGGCGTCGATTTTGCCCAAAAATCGCGCCGACAAGGTCGGTTTTCACCCCTAGTTTAAGGACTCAGAAGTGACCTATTTTTTATTGTATGGTACAAGTTTCTTATTGATGACCTCTGCAAGACTACCTTCATTAAACTACACAGGGATTGTTGTCTTGTTAGCTTGATCTCCGCCACGTGTCTGCATGGATGAGAAGAAGGAGTCTGTAATTTTGCATGGCTGCTCAAAGAAATGATGAACAGTAGATTTTCCCATGCTTGTATTTTCTTCACACGAAATGGTAGAGATCTTTAAGGCTCTTCTCATTATTTTTTCTTCATCTTCAATTGAAACCATTAATGCTTTCCCTTTTTCAACTTGGTCTTCTCTCGGCAGCATATTTTTCCTTTGGAGTTCTTGCACTTCAGATTGGGAGGACATCGGTTCTCTGATTCGAACAGGTGGTAAGACTTCATGCGTAGCAATTTTTTATCCTAGATCTCATTGTTCTACATTAACTGGTTCTACCTCCTCTTCTACTCGAGTGACCCTACGCAACTTTTGGCCTTTAGCACGCAGCCATGGTCCAAACATAGGATCTTTAGCATTTTCGAAAAACAGAGGGCATGATTGATGAATATGCCCGAGACAGCCGCATCCATAACAGAAGTCAGATAGTCGTTCATACTTGAATGAGACTTTCGTTGGACTATTGTTTACACGAGGCAACATGAAACCATCAACTAAGGATTTTTTTTTTATTGGTCACATGTGAGATCTGTGTTTATACATATTGTTGTTGCGCTAGATCTACACACAAATCTTATACAAAAAAAATGTATACGTTAACACAACTTAATGTAATATGTTGGATTTACTTTTTAATAATTAAAAATAAATTGTAATCTATAGATCACATTAAACCACGCCAGTATGTAAATTTTCTTGTCTTATATTTATATCTAGACTAAGCATTTCTCTTTTAAAAATATTTGTAAATAAATAAATAAATAAACTTTCGTTTTATTTTTTAGCCTTACTTTTTCTTTTATAGAATAATCAATTTCTATATAATTTATGTCAAAATGGTTTTTTGTGTCTAAATATAGTAACAAATGCATTATCCCAACTGATGCGAGTTTTGGAATTGATGAGTGATATGCTAACAATCCAATCATATCTTATTTACAATTCTTAATAAAATAATAATTTTTAAATATTTAATTATATCAGTCAAAATAAATAAAAGTCAAACTAAAATTTAAAAAAATATATTATTTTAATCTATAGTTGTAAACAAATTGTTAACAAGTTGTTGGTCTATGATTTTTGTTGGGTTAATATGTTGACGAGGTCAAGTTCAATATTCTCTAAGCATATATGCTGGCGTGTCAATTAGAAGTCGATCGCCACTTTCGTAATTAAAATGTCCGATTTATCAACTTCTCTAAGCATACTTGCAATCTAAGAAATTGTGGTTTTTTATCACAAAAAATAAATCAAATTGAATTATTAGGATATTGATCCAAAAATTAACATAAACATTTAGCTGCTTTAGATGCTGAAGTAATTTCAACTGATCTAAATTGATCTATAAATATTAATGTTTTATAAGTTTGTCTTTGAATATAAATAGGATGAGATATGTATTTAAATGTATGAAACAGGCTGAGATGAATTTAACTTTTTTTATGAGAAGTTGAAAAAATAGCGAGTCTCGTTAATGATTGAGTTGAGATGAATTGAAATGAGTCCAACAATTAATCACAGCCTAATGTTAAGGACATAGTTCTAATTACGGGCAGGTATTAACGATAAAAGTATACATTCATGCACAAACAAACAAACAAAAAAATCCCATTTTCCACAATTGCACCTTCTGCCTGCATTGATAGAAGAGATGGCTTCTTGAATCTTTTTATTTTCTTTCAATTGTTTTTTATAGTAGCTAAGAAAGGAGATATCCATTATTTGAGCCTGGAAAATGGAATTAATAGCAATGCTGCAAAATAACAAAATTTAAACTCGAAATATAACAACCGTTTCTGCCTATAATAATAACAGCAAAAAAAAATTATATTATATATAATCCAATGTTCAAATTAATGCCACTAAACACCAAAAACAGGAAGCCAACAAACAAGGCTTCCAATCCTTTTTGTGTGCCAAAAGGAAAAGAAAATGCTTCCAAATGGTTCTGTATGACCTGAAAAATCGTGTCTTGAGTCTGTCTGTGTGTGTGTATGGGAGTCAAGAAACCTCAGATATAAAAGGAATGATAAAAAAAAAAAATACCTAAATATGAAACAAGAAGAAGCGTGAGTGTGCAAGTAAAGGACTTCCACTTGGGTGAATGATTAGCCACAGGTATAGGAGAATTGTTACCACTGCCTTGTTTGGCTTCTGGGTTGACGGCAAGAGAAGGGGAAACAGCAGAAGAGTGTGATGGTGCGGTAGGCAGAATGTTCGAATTCTCATCATTGTAGCCTGATGATAGCAAGCCTCATTATAACCACTTAAAGAGCACACCAGGAGAAGCAAAATTTGCATGTCGAGGAAAGAAATGGAAAAGAACAGGAATTTCACTCACAGTTTGAGTCCTTCCAACCCAATACCATCTTCTCACGATCAAAAACTAGGTGATAACCAACCATGAAGTTTTCTGGATGAAAATAAAAAAATTCAAGCTGTAAGTGGCAATTTTTCAATTCAAATATGTGAGGATACATAATGGCTTTCAGTCATACATTGGGCCAAGAATATCCAGGTATAAGTGGCAAGGAACAAGATCCTCCTTTAAATCATACAACACAAGAATATTTTGGCTTGGCCATCCTTCTTATAATACCATGACTGAGATACTCCATATTTTGTATATCAATTTTAAGTGAAATAGAGTATTTAAAGTTCCAAACTTGTTCGATGATACAATGATTGAAGAAACCAGGTTTATTGTTTCTCATGCAAAGATTAGTGTCTGATTAAATGTGTAATTTGAACCCACACATTGATAATACCTTACTGTATAAAATCTCTCCAAATTTGAGACTACTAAAGATGTGCCCGAGCATAATGATTTTTAACCATCATGGAGTGACTATAAGTTAGAGCAGGAAGTCAACACAGCTAAGGCTATAAGTCTTCTGTCGACTGCTTCCCGAGAGGTGGTGGAGGAGAAGTTTGTGCAGTCCGTGCCTACTTGGGAGTAGGGGGAACAAGTATATGTTTCACCTCGGTAGAATAGAAGAAGAAAATGGAATAATTGTTAGAGATTTGGGAACGTCAGGGGGATCCGAGTTTGATGATGCTCAACTGACAGATTCGAAATGGCACTACACTACCTCGAGAAGGAAGATCAGCACAAAACTGGTGGGAAAAGATGAAGATTCGTTAGGTTGGTGAGCAAAGTTTGGCATTCCTCGGTTGGGCGAGGAAAGGAGAGCGGCATTATGCACGTGTGTGTATTTTGGCCATAATTTTGGCTACAGGTGTCAGATTCGCGCATATGACCCTAATTTGGAAAGCTCTATTTGGCACGCACGTCATGGTCACCTAGCTTTGCTTGGTGGTCCCCTTTTTCACCCAAAATCAGCCGTTTCCCCTCCAAATCGTCGTTTTTAGTTATTTTTCTATTTTTTATTATTTTTCTTTTATGGTAATGCTTATTTTGAGGAACAATTTTATTTCAAAATTCGCCTAGATTTTAGCAAGATACTTATTTTATTCCATATTTTATTATTTGGTCATAATTGTAATTTTGCTTCTTTTTCCTTGGCTATGTAACCCCGGCTTGTGGACTTCAGAAGATATATTCAATTTTTATAAAGAAACCATAATCTCAAATTTTATCTTAAGAGTTTTCTCTCTATTTGCGTTTTTCTCAATCTCAATCTCTAACTTTCGTTACTTAGCTAGCCGTCAAAATAGTTCGTATTTGCCCTGGTATCAGTTGGCATCAGAGCTTTAATGTTTTCTTGGGGTGATTTATCATTAGTTTTCATGGCTGGTGGTAAAGGTCGTGGTTGGCATGGGCAGGTTCTGATTGAGAAAGTCCCTCACCACGATCATAACGTGCAGGATGCAATGATTGCAAGTTTGCAGAGGCAGATAGCATAATTATCCCAGTATCTAGAGACAAACTCTGGATGGTTATGGTCAATATTCAAACTCCAGTTTCGATAATCCGTATCACAATCATGCTCCATTTCGGGTAGGGGTGGGTAGCGGGGCCCCGCACCCCGCTACCCCACCCCCGCCCCACATCCAGAGCGCGGGGGACGGGGAGGACCCAACCCCACCCCGCCTGTGCTTACATTTATATATATATTATATATATAAACATAAATATATATTTATATTTTACAAATTGTATATATTAAATATATATTACAATTTATTAAACTTGTTTACAAAATATGCACTAACAAATTTAAAAACTACATAGTTTAAAAACTTATACACTACAACTTACAAAAAATATGCACTAGCAATTTTTAAAAATTACATAAATTTTAAATTATAGTCATAGACTCATATTTACAAATTTAAAATTTATAATTTGGGTCTAAAATTGTATTTTTAATCACTTTTGGACTCAGGAATAATTTTTAAACCTAGTGAAAATGTAGTATATTTTTTAAGTGGACGGAGATACGGTGGATTGGGTATCCGCCCCGCACCCCGCCCACCGGGGCGAGGGACGGGGGTGAAAACTCCACCCCCCGCCCCATGAGGGTTGGGGTGCAAGGAAGGGGTGACCTCACCCCGTAGGGGGCGGGTAGCACCTCTAATTTTGGGAGTACTGTGGTAGGGAGGAGCGAGGTGGAGACCTAGGCTTCAAAGTTGTTCTTCAAGAATTTACTAGTACTCTGCAGGATAAAGGCTTCATCGATTTGTTACACGAGGTGGAGTGTATTTTTTGTTACAAGGATGTCCCAAATTCTATGAAGGTGAAACTAGTCACCATCAAGTTGAAGGGCTTAGCGTCTGCTTGGTGGGAGCAATTAAAGCGATCCCGAGAGCAACAGGGCAAAGCCAAAATTGGCGATTGGGACAAGATGAAGAAGAAGATGAATGGTCAATTTTTGCCCTTTCGAATATACTCAAACCTTGTTTCAGTGACTTTACACGTTAAAGTAGGGAGCGAGATCCGTTGATGATTACACCAAGGAGTTCTATAAGTTGGTGACTCGAAATGATCTCCAAGATTGAAGAGCAGATGGTGACACGGTATTTGGGGGGTTTTGAGGCAGCCTTTGCAGGATGTCCTCAACCTCCACTCTCTGTGGAGTGTTTCTGAGGCCTATCAGCGTGCTTTGATTGTAGAGAAGCAACAAACTAGGCCACTTGGGCCTAGGAGTGACCAGAACACACAAGGGGGTTCTTCCAAAGGAGACTCGCCTTGTTCTGCAGTCAACTCAATGTCAAAGTTCAAACGTCGCTAAAATTCGGTGTTTCAGATGCGGGGAGCCCGATCATAGGGCAACGGAATGTAGAAAGTTTGCAAATAAGAAGGGGAAAACCTTCTTATTAACAAGGATGACATGGATGATGATGAGGACATTGGAGAACCTGTCTTTGATAAGGACGGCGATGAAAGGGATGTTTTGTACGATGATGGTAATGAGACCCTTGTTGTCAAAAAAAATTTATAACTCCCAAGGGTGATTCGGGAGAATATTGGGTGAGGACTAAAATTTCTCACACAACCTGCACTATTTCAGAGGTGTGCAAACTTGTCATAGATAGTGGTAGCTATGAGAACGTGGTCTTCGAGGAAGCAGTTCAGAAGCTCCAACTCAAAATAGACTGTTACCCGAAGCCGTACAAGTTGTAGTGGTTGAAGAAGGGTAGTGAGATCACAGTCGACTGGCAATGTTTGGTCTTTTTTTTCGATTGGTTGGAAGTATGTTGATAACGCATGGTGTGACATGGTGTCCATAGACGCTTGCCACTTGCTATTAGGCAGGCCTTGGCAGTATGATCGAAGCATGGTTCATGATGAGAACAAAAACACCTATTCCCTTAGCATTAAAGGGAAAAAATGTCGTTTTAGCACCTCGTAGAGAGGTAGTTGTTTTTGCTCCAGATGCTGAATAGGGAACCAATCTTCTGTCCCTGGCTAGGTTTTGGGAGGAGGTGAAGAAAGAGGGCATGGTGTTCATCTTGGTGCCATGTGACGACAGTGGAAAGGGGTATCGTGATTTATTGTCAAAAGTGCAGCAGATACTATCTGAGTTTGCAGATCTAATGCCGGGGGACCTTCCCCCTAGCCTTTTGCCCATGAGAGATATACAACATCAGATTGTCTTGGTACCGGATCCAGTTTACCCAACAGACCAACATATCACCTCAGCCCCAACGAATCCGAGGAGTTGCAGCGCCAAGTGTTGGGGTTGATGGAGAGGGGCTATATCTGTGAGAGCATAAGCCCGTGTGCAATCCCTGTCCTCCTGGTGCCCAAGAAAGATGGTTCGTGGCGTATGTGTGTGGATAGGAAAGCCATCAACAGGATCACCGTGAAGTACAGATTTCTTATTCACTGCCTGGATGACATGTTGGACTAGTTGTCAGGCTTTAAAGTATTTTCCAAAATTGACCTTAAGAATGGGTATCACCAAATCAGGATACGCCGTAGCGACGAATGGAAGACGGCGTTCAAAACGCAACATGGTCTATACAAGTTGATAGTCATGCCTTTCAGATTGTCCAACGCAGATTATTATTGGCCCAAATTGAACGATGACGTTGCACGTTCATGGCAAGATGTTTTGTTTTCCAAAGAGTGAAAGGGACCCTCACCACTGCTAGGCTTTTCACTCCATTACCAATATCTGAAGGCCCATGGCTTGACGTCAACATGGATTTTGCTTGGATTTGCCCCGAACCCAATGAGCCATGGATTCAATCTTGGTTGACCAATTTTCCAAGATGGCCCATTTTATAGCTTGCAGAAAGACTATGGATGCCAGACAAATCACCCATCTTTACTTCAAAAAGATTGTTCACCTGCATGACATTCCTTGGTCCATCACCTCCGACTAGGATACGAAGTTTATGAGTACTTTTTGGAAGAATTTATGGGAGAAAATGGGGATGAAGCTGCACTTTAGTAGTGTGTACCATTCCTAAACAGATGGACAGACTGATGTGGTGAATCATAGTTTGGGCAACCTTCTGAGGAGCTTGGCCCATACCAAGCCAAAACAGAGGGACCTTGTCTTATATCAGACAGAGTTTGCTTACAACCAATCCAAGAATAGGACTACACAATTGAACCCATTTGAGGTTGTGTACAGATAGAATCTGCCAGGCATCCTTGACTTGACCCTCGTTCCACGTATTGGTCAACTAAACGTTTTAAGGCCGTGGATGCGTCACCCCTAGTTGGTGCAAGCACCGTCGTGAGCCGCACTACACCTAGTCAATGCATGCAACACTGTGAATGGTGAAGGACTTAGTGTGTACACAAAATGTCATCTTCGATGTAGCACCATGGGTAGCACTGCACCTCGATGGTGCTCACGGTGCCATGGCAGGTCACTAGTATGGGTGATCCTCTTGCATTCATGTCGATTTGGGAAGATGAAACGGAAAAAAAGAATTACCATAAACCGCGTATCAAAAATCAAATCAAGAACAACTTACTTACGCTTTGATACCAATGTTAGAAGATAGGAGTACATAGTAGAAATGTTTACCTCTTGCGGCAAATTCTGGATCCGATGTACTTTTTTCAAAGAATTTTCCATCATTGTTGTTCATCCAAATTCATCCTCTTTGAGGGTGAAGTGTCACATGGTAAAAAAACAAGACAACAATCACATACTATACAACTTAAATGCCAAGACTAGAGAGAGAAATATTTGAGAAAGTGATTTTCACTCTGTGTTCCTCTTAACATGGAGAGGAGGGAGAGGAAGGGTTAACTATATAGCCAGCTCCATGTAACCTACCGGTCGACGTTTAAGTCTAGCCGTAAGTGTAGGGGTGAAAACCGACCCTATCGGTGCTTGGACCGAAACCACACTGACGTGTTTTTCAGGGGGATAAAACCAATTACCATCAGTTCATCGGTGTTCTCATCGGTTCATCGATTACAAGTCTAGCAGAAAACTCATTACAAAATACCAACCCAAAAAACTCAAATCTCATCAACAAAAAACTAGAAAAATTAAAAGAACCCCATCAACAAACCTCAAATGAATCGGAGATGAGAACTTGAAACGGCACAAATGGATGGAGGAAGAGAGGGACGACAACGGAAGAAGAACCCCATCAACAAATCTTAAATGGATCGATGGCATTAGAGAGAGAGAGAGAGAGAGAGCTGAGAGGGAGATGAGAGAATTTGGGAGAGAGAGAAAATGGCGCAGAGGAAGTGAGGGGAAGGGGGGGCTCAGGGGGTTAGGTGTATTACACCAAACGGCATCGTTTCATATATTTTTTTTTCAAAAATAGTGGGTATAAACGACGCCATTTAAATCACTTAAGTAAAATAGCGTCGTTTTGTATCAGAAATATAAAATATATATTATATCTACCAGTTCAGCGGTTAGTTCAAACCGGAACCACGTCGGTTCTAGCTATTTTCTGCCGCCGGCCGACCGGTTCTCCACCATCCGCATCGGCGATGGTTGGTCCGGTTGGTTCCTGTACAGCCCTACATAAGTGGTCATGATGCTATTTTTAATGGCCAAAGCTTAACACCTACATTATGTCAAGCGTTACATGCCTTGCCATATGAAGGGGGAGGGTTGCCCACTATGGGCGCCTCTCTTTTTTATTACAATCATGAACAAGGGCATGATCACTCAAGGTACAATCATTTCACAGTAACGACTCAATAGTACACAACCAAGAAATCACCTCAAGCAAAAAAGTTCAAACTGGAGAAAAGAATGCTTAATAACTAACATTAACACCCTTTGCATGAACTATTCAAACAAAGAAAATAATACCCACAGTACGATAGAGTAGGCTTATAGGACACGAAATTTGAAGCAATTATGTCCAAAACAAAATCATTTGCAGAGAAATTTAAGGAAACCCAGTTCAAACCTCAAGTAAACTTATCTAAATTTGGCATAGATCAGAAGCTTGTGTGAACCATCTATAAAGGAAATATAAGAGAGATTATATTTTTGTACTACCTGCAGTTCCCCAGAGTGCTAGAAAGCTTGCGCTAGGTCATTTTAGCTTTTAGGTTTCAACCACTAAACCTCAAAGATAGAACTTTAACCTACCTCTCTCTTTGCTGTCTCTCAGTCCTCTCTCAAAGCAAGAAAAAACCTTTTCTGTATTCTACAAGAGGATTGAACAAAGAGAAGCCGAGGAAGAATCCCTGCAGGAGGAACAACTGGTTAAGCATCAAAACCCCAAATAATGAACCGAACAAATCAAGTAAAACCATAAAATAAAAGTAATCTCAAATTTGAGCCAAAACTATAAAAACTAAACCCACAAAAAATATAAGAAAAAAAAAATCCAGAAAAGACTGCACCTGAGATGAATATTTCCTATAGACCTTGATCACACTGACCTTCCTGCTTTCCTAGTCAAGATTGTTCAATTGCTTCCTCAACTTTGGTCCACGACCACCACACAAAGCAAATCATGGGACCAAATGGGAGCATGCTTCACAGTACTCCCTGAAAACGTAGCACTATCTCCTTTTTCAATGACAAAAAAACAACAAAAAATCAATCTCAGCAGTTGATTGAGAGATCAGCAGAGGAGAGCTGCCATGGAAGCTGTGATCCTCAGAGCAAAGGCGATATGAAAGCTCTGCATATCTCAGATTTTAGTACGAGGAAAAGAAACAGGTACCATCTGAAGCTATGTTAATGAACTTGAGAGGAGTCGTGCAACAGGCATGGACCCATGCATGGACAATGTGCACGGGTTTGCATGGACAATGTGCACGGGTTAGCATGGCAATGCCACTGCCACATTAGCGTATCATTGACAGTGCTGATGTGGCATGCCACGTCAGACAGCCGTGGTAGTGCCACTTGGTCTGACATGGCATGCCACTTGGCATTGCCACATCAGCCCATGCAAGGGTCCGTGCACAAATCATTTCTGAAAAAGTAAAAGACAGAAAAGCAGAGTAGCAGCTGAAGCACAGATGGCCACACCAAATATAAACCTGTCATTCGATGACCAAAAGTAACCACCGTGTAACTTGAAATCCTTCCACTACTTTCTGTTAAGATCTTAAAATCCAAACAAAATGACTGAACAGCCCACCAGCAAACTGAGCATGACAACTAATGGGTGCAAAAACGCCATTCAACGGCCAAAAGCAAACTATAGGCTAATTAAAAAGACAGAAAACATGAAAACAGAAGTGCCTATTCCACGAAAATACCAAACAGGCACAGAATGGTCATCTTGCACAAGAAAGGTTGAGACCAAAAAACCATCAACTAAAATATTTCTTACACACCACAAAAACTTCATATTATAATCAACACAACAGTAAAATGTCCGCACAATTTCAAGAAAAATAATGTACATGAGCAGCATTGCAGTTTTATTGTTTATCATAGAGTATGGACTGCAGAGATTTCCAATATTTCAGCCTGAATTGGTTTCTGCTTATAGTAATTATAAATATCTTTATTAGGTTACTTGCAACTCAATGCTCAAATTAATGCTACCGATTACTAAAAAGTAGGAGGCCAACTGGCCTTCCGATTCTTACATAGCCTATAGTGTGACAAAAATAAAAAAGAAAACAATGCTTCCAAGAAATACAATGAATATCAGTACATGTATATATTTATATAGTACAGGGGTTGGGAGAGCCTCACAAAATAAGAAGAATGATCAAACAATAGCTAAAAAAGAAAGAAGAAGAATTGTGACTGTGTAAGTAAAAGACTTCAACTTGGGTGAATAACAGGATGGTGCTGCCGCAGGCGTATGAGAATTGTTTGCATTGCCTTCCGTGGTTACTGGGATAACAGGAAGAACATGGGAAACCGCAGGAGATGGTGATGGGCTGATGGGTAGAGTGTTAGAACTCTCATCATTGTAACCTGGGGACAGCAAGTCTCATTATAGCAACTTAAAAGAACTCACCAAGAGAATAGAAATCTGCACATTAGAAAAAAGGAACCACACTCACAGTTTGAGTCCTTCCAACCTAATATCATCTTCTCACGATCAAAAACTATATGATAACCACTCATGAAGTTTTCTGGATGAAAATAAATAAATTCACAACGTAAGTGGCAACTTGTCAATTCAAACACATAAGGATGCATGATGGTTTTCCGTTATACATGAGGCTTGTTCAAGGAGGCAATGATGAAAGAAAATATATCTTTTCTTGAGCAAACATTAACTCCTGGTTTAAGACTGCACAGCCTACGCTGACAAGCCTCCCATAATTCAAACTCACATTTAATAATATCTTGCTGTATAAGGTATAATGATTTTTAACCATCATAGAGTGGTAATACAAGTCTAAAAAGGAAGGGAGTACTGGACCAGGAGGGTGAATATAGTCATGGTTTTTAAATTTCTAATTTTCTATGTATTAAAGTAATAGTAGACAGAATGAGTGACTTTGCAGATTTATCTGACTTACCCAAAAGCTGCAACTACCCTCATATAGTTAAAGGAAAATAAACCACTCACGTACTTCTGTGCTTTTTTATCACTTCAGAATTCATTATCCTAGAGTTTCAGACAGTAGAAGGATACGTACAATTTCCACAACAATGTAGTTAAATCACCTAATGAGATATATGCACAAAGTCTAAATCCCAAAATGACAGAAAAACATGAAATTGTGTAGTCATTAACACAAAGTGGTTTTAAAACAAACAAAACTATTCTTGAGCTACAAGCCTACAAGCAATTTATCGATAAATAGATACTCACGTCCTATGATGTTTATATCTTCACTTTTGATAAGAGCCAGACAAGACAAATATCCACCATCCTGGAGACCATAATATCAAACTTTAGAATAACTCAACTAGGAAAAGGAAATTAAAGTTCTAGAAGTGAGATCATACCAGAGTTGTGATCAATGCAGTTGGATGTTTGAGAAAATAGTCGTCTCCGCCTTTCATTGTCAGATTCATACTAGGGATTTTAAAGGTGCTTTGGTTTGCACTGCATATAAAGTGGATTCAGTGCCTCACAGTTGAAAGGGTGAAAATAATACAATATAGGAACAGGGTTTTCTTTAATATAAATTACCGTAGTTCATAACAGTATTCAAAGGGGATCCCGAAATCAGGTGAATACCGCTTTTCTTTGACATTGAAATTGAACTGAATAGCAACATAAATCATAGATACTCGGATCTTATAAAATAAAAATTCCCAATAAATAACATGGAATAGCGTTATTTAAAGAACTTACACTCTCAGAAATAAAAGTATAAGCCGGGTCACTTAGGTGTGTGAAAGCTGTACCAGAGTCAAAGATGGCACTGAACTCCAGCTCAGAAGAATTGCTTCCCACAGTTATCCGAGTGATGCTGATGTTATAAGATGGACTGACAAGAAGTTACCAAAGGAAAAATCATTGCAAGTAGCAAACGATTCTGATCAAACATAAATTTATTTGCAATATCAAGAAGTGCCAGTGAATGCCCAATTGGCATCGACCCTGGTATTTCAAGGGTGAGATACAGGGTTTGAATCCCACCATCCCCATTAACTTAAAAAACAAAAAGACTTACTGTGATTGCCGAACATTGAATGGTGTTTCACTTTGGTCTGAGCGGCCATTAAATCCAAAATTGATTCTCCCAACCCCATCAAGTCCAAAACACAACGCAAAGGAATTTGACACTAGCCTATTTTTTGCTAAGATGCTAGGTACGGATATATCTTGCATGCCAAGCCCAAACAGACCGTTTGGTGCTGCACCCATCAAAAAAGTACCTGTCTGAATTTGACCACAACTGCAAATAACTACATATTAGACAAGGGGGGCCACAAATAAAGAAAAATTTGCTGAACAAATCTGACCAACAGGTAAAAAACAAGAGGTCACTTCAAGGAATAAGAGGGTAATGCTGTCACATCAATGAAGGAGAGAAAAAGAATTGATGATCATGTTAAATTAAGGTTTACATGTTTCTGGTACTATAACTGACCCCTCTAGTGGTTTCTGATATGTTGGTGATCACCTACTCCCCCCACGGGAAATTTTCACCTTCTCTTTTCTTATATAAATAGATATTTGGTGATCACCTACTGCCCCCAATGATGGCAATACAACAACTTGAGAGTCCTCATGAAAATCATTCCTACTAGAGGAGAACAAAGCCACACCAACTCTAGATTCATCACCCACATGATCTGCATTTTCAAAATCTCGCATTCTACAACCGATCAGAAAAAAAACAATCTCCCATTCTCCAGTTTTTTGCTATTTTTACTGACGATTTAACATCATATTCATTTGAAAAGCTGCTCATCTGTATGTAGGGAGTTATTTTGATATCACAAAGAACCAAAGAGTTATCAAATATTCCTCCCCAATGTTTTTGGTAGTAAGTGAAGGAAGAATAGTGTACCCAAATGTAATCCGAGCATCAACAGCTTTTGATTGATCATCATCTGTAACAAAGTGCAAAACATCCTCTACCAAGATCCCAGTAGATGAAGTATTGCTAGAAAGATACACAATTTTATAACAACAATTACTACTTGATGAAGAGCATTGATCGCTTGGTCTGCACAGGGTGCTGTCGCTGGATAATTTTTCACTTGTTGATGAATTATTAGGACTGTAGATGTTGAGTTTTATTACCTGCTTGATAAAAGAGAGTTATAAAAGAAGAATTCAGGACTCGAAGAAAGCTTCTATCACCACTCATTCACAAAATAACCAAATACGTGGAAAAAATAAGACCACAGAGCTAATGAATAATTAAAGCTTGTCCAATAGTCATACATTTGGTAGAATTTTCAGGGTGTGGCAAAGAAAATTTGACATATATTGAGTAAAGAATAAAACAGTTTTGCAAGTATTTGTTAATGATTTGGAAATTTGATTTGCTTTCCCCCTTCATTCAAAAGCTCTCATTTTACAAAGGTGCATGATTATAGTAAATTCAACAAAGTAGCGGGAAAGTCCAGATGATAGTTGTAAGCATGACTGCAGCAAGAGGTTGACACAGGCTGAAGAAAAAATGAATGTTATGACAAATAATAACCATATCCAGATAGCAGTTGAAACAATATTTTTAACAGATCATGATTCCAAGCAAATAAATAAAAATTCAAAGTATTACAACCTACCTCTCC
>QEOT01008813.1:12118-24725 GCA_003123785.1 Pterocarya stenoptera | reverse complement strand
ACACACACACACACACATTAGGAGTTCATTAAGGATCGTACAATCCCAAAGAGCCGATAAATAAAGTGTCGTTTCCATTGGCGAAAGTGAGTAAAGAGGACTGGCCGTAGCTGGCGGCGAGGTGACGGGCGCGAATTAAGCGGTCACGGTAGGCCATGACAACGTAGTAGTCTAAGCTTCCCTTCTCGGGGAGGTCATCGAGGCCGAGAAATCCCTTGACAGGATCGGAGAAGCGGTGGTGGATGTCGAAGCCGAACCTGAAGCCATAACAGATCCGGGAACCCAAACCGAAAAAGAAAACGAATAGTAAGCATGAACAAAAAGAAGTAAAGGGAGGCCAAGCCATGGTTTAGAAGTAGATGCTGCTGCTACTGCTGGAAAAGCGAATCTAGACATACATATGTAGAATGAAGTGGAGGAGCCAAAGTGAAGATATTTAAGTTACTATAGACTGGTAACTGGGAAGCAACTGAGGACTTCGAAGTTCAACGCCCTCTCATTTGTTGCCAGAAGAATATTACGATAAAATAAAAAAATTTGTAAAAATAAAGGAGAACTCAGACACGGAGCTAGAGTGGACTGGGGAAACGAAATCGAGGTTGGCACTCCAAGAGTAAAATATCGTTTTATCGCTGAGTGAGAAAGAAGAACCCACTTTTTGTGCACTCGCATTCACAAGATCTATTTTTCTCTCACAGGAGGAGAGAAAACAGGTTAGATTGACTACGGTTGAATTGAAATAAAGAAGAAAGATGTATAAATAATTTTATTTTATCTTATTATTATAATTTTTTTAAATTTTTACATAAAATATAATAAATAATTTAATTTTTTTAAATCTTAAAATAATAATAATATTAAAAAATAATATTCTAAAAATATTTTATTTAACTTTCATCTAAAATCATTTCATGTCATCTTATCATTAAACGGAGCCTTATTCCCCTCATTTTTTTTAACAACCAAACAAACTCCATGCTTTAGGCCCAAAGTTCAGATAGCGTTGGATGCTGAGGTAATTTTAGATAATTTGTAACTAGTAATATTTTATAAATCTCATTGAAATATATTTAAATATATGAAACATGCTAAGATATATGTTTGAATGTATAAAAGATGTTGAGATATGTTTAATTTTTTTATAAGAAATTGAAAAGGTAGTGGATTCTATTAATAATTGATTTGAGATCAGCTGAGATGAGCTCATCATCCAAATATAGCTAAGGTTGTGTTGGGTAGTTGACTACTATTCAATATTTTACTATTACTTTCTTCATACTTTTTACTACTATTTAATATTTTATTATTACCTTTTCATTACTATTTACAGATCGTCTGAGATTACCTCACTACTCAAAGATAGTCTTAGAGTGTGAAGCCCAAGACTAATTTGGAAGTAGGTTTTTCTTTCTTTTAGTGTGTGTGTGTGTTCTTCTTTGGTGAAGTAGAGCCCAATATGTTGTTTAAGTGAGTTTCATTTTAGTGTGAGAGTATCCAAATTTCAGGCCCAGCCCATGTGTGTGAATCCAAAAGTTGAAACAAGGGCCTAGCCCCTCTGTTAGACTCCCACGTAAAATTGCCTTTAGGAGTGCCGCCCATGTCCTAGCCATGTCAAGGACATGCCCCTTGGACATCATTGGCCCGTGCCTTGTCAAGCATAGGGCGCGTAGCATGCCCACGGACCGGCCACATGCATACCTTGGCCTGTGTCATGACACGCACGGGGCGCCCAGCATGCAGGCCATGCGCATACACTTGCGCGCGCCAGGCCATAGGCCCAACGAGGTTAGTGGTCATGCGCAGCCTAGTGCATGGCCAGGCATGCTCACACCCATGCGCATGCCCATGCGCCGCGTGGCCCTGCGCACACACACTGGCCGCATGGCCAGGCGCCGCACAGTACGCAGGCGCACGCCCATGCGCATTCATCTTGGCTGCAGGGCCCTGCGCACGCCCAGCTGGGCCATGTGCACGCAGAACAGCCTGTTAGGGATCCCAGTCTTGTCCCTAAACACTAAGTCCACGAGCTCGCCTTGGCGATGATGATGACCAAGTGTCAAGCATTCTTACTTGGCCTTGCATGTTATGTTGGCAATGATGGGTTCCTAGGTTGGTGATGATATGGTGTTTAGTGATGGAAGAGATGGTGATGATGATGAGTTCGGGTGATCTAAGTGATGGTTTTGGCATGTTTGATGCAATGTGGAATGGCTTGAAGGTTGCCCTTGATGTTGGAACAACTTTGATGATAATTAGGATTGGTATGGTGAAGATAGGCTAGGGTTTGGATGGTGGCTATGGGAAATTTCGAAATTAGGAAGTGATGGGCTAGGGTTGAAGTCTTGGATGAGTTGCTAGGGTTTGGAAGAAATGTGGATGAGTGGGATTAGGGTTTGGTGGCTATGGTTGGCCGAATATGGGAGTGACTATTATGATTCCTTGATTGTAGGATCAAATATGGGTAGGTGGTTCGGTTTTGGTAAGTGGAAGAAGTATTTCGTTGACTACGTGGGTGGTGTGATTCTAGGGAATGAGAGATTTAAAGGATTGGATACGGGAGATGGGATGGAGTTTGAATGAGTCTAGGGTGTTCCTTGGGTTTAGGGATTGAATGATTCTAGGGAAGTTTCTAGAATCAAGGGATTTGAGAGGGATGAGTCAACTTTCCTAGAATTAAGGAAGTTGCCAAAGTAGGACTCTTGAGGGTTGGCTAGGGTTTGATTATAAATGGTAAGATGCATGGGAGTTGTTGGGAATTGGAAGCTTGACTAAGGCAATGGTTGAATTTTGAATTTGGAGGGATTGGAAGATTTGTGGGATTTGGCTAGGTCAATGGGGGATTAGATGAAGGGTAAATATGGTAGGTGGCCGAATAAGGAAAGTAGGGCAAACACTTGTGGAGGTCGATTTTTAGGCTTGAATGGATTGGAAGAGCAATGGAATGAATAACACCAAGAACACAATGAAGAACACTCAAGAACAAAGCAAAATACTTATGAACTTGAATGAACAAATGAGAGTAATCCAACAAATTATTCACAGATTGCACAAGTGTTGAATAAATCTCATATAGTGATGGAATGATAAAAACAAAAATAACACAACTTGGATTCACGGATTGCACCAAGTTGCAAAGAACAAGATAAATTGAATCACACATATTCACGAATTGCAAGGTGATGATTCTTTACTAGGATTCACGAATTTCACCCAAGTAGTCCAAGTGCTAAGCACCGAAAAGTGATCTCTCAAACAATAGTCCACCCACTTAGGAAAATTGCCAAAAGATCCTAAAGTAAATGAAAGATGTCCTATTTATAAGCAAAATAATTTGGAAACCCCAATAGGTCCCTTGGAAATAAATGGCATGGACCAATGTTGGCCGTGGCATGCATGAGCCCATGGTGGGTTAAGTTGGTGTATGGTGGTCTTCGAGTTGCGGCATGGCTAGAGGCATGTGCGGCATGGCTAGAGGCAACTCTTGTAGGGGCTCTGACAAGCCGGCCCATGCGCACGCCCCCCAGGCGCATGCACATGGCCACGGCCCCATGCCCCACACTAGTGAGGTTAGTGGCATGCCATCCAGCGCACGACCACAACCCGTGCCATGCAGAGCAGGCCAGTGGCATGCCATCCAGCGCATGGCTCCAGCCCATGCTTTGCAGCACGCACACATGGCTAACCATCAACAGGCCGAACATGGCACCAGGTCATGCCCATCAGCCGGCCCTTGCATGGCACCATGCCATGCCCAACAGCTAGCCAAACTGTGCCACCTAGCCATGGACCAGACCGAGGATCACCATACACCACCTTAACCGAACCATTGGCTCATACATGCCACAGCCATGTGGTCCATGCCACTATCTTGATTTATTTTATTTATTTTATTTCAATTATTTCAAATAGACCTATTGGTGGTTTCCAAATTAATTTGCTTATAAATAGGATAACTTTCATTTGCTTTAAGATCTTTTAGCAAATTGACTAGAGTGAGGACTATTGTTTGAGAGATCAAATTGGTGCTAAGCACTTGGACTTTTTGGGTGCAATTAGTGAATCCCAAAGAGAGGATTACTCCATGCAATTCATTGAATTGGAGTAATCCATTTATCTTGTTCTTGCAACTTGGTGCAATTCGTAAATCCAAGTTGTGTTTATCTTTGTTCTTGATTATTTATCAATATATGAGGTTTATTCAATCTTTGTGCAATCCGTGAATCAATTATTGAATTGTTATCTTTTGTTCATTCAAGTTCTTGAGTATTTATACTTTGTTCTTGACTGTTCTTCATTGAGTTCTTATTGTTCTTCATCCATTGCTCTTTCAATCCATCCAAACACTATATTCGGCCAGCCTTAGTGTTTGTCAACCTTCCATAAATATTTCCCTCATCCATTTTTAGTCCTAGCAGAAACTCACTTACCTTATCCATCCACATTCAAATTCGGTCAACATCATTGCCTTATTTGAATTAGCCCTAGCCGACCAACATACTTACCATATTAGTGTATCCATCCTTGGAAATCCTACTTGACCCATTCACTCCACATAGCCGGCCATCACCCTATCCACAACCAAATCCCAATATTTTAGGAAACTTCCTAAAATCCCTCAACTACCATTCAGCCAAGCCCTAGCCAACCACCATCCAAACCCTAATCCTATCTTCAATCTCCTAAGCCCTAATTTCCACCTTCCAACCCTAGACCTAAACCCAAGGTGGTGCCAACCCTAGTGGCCACCATTGTCGTGCACCCTTCATCCATTGGAGCCCAAAAACCTAGCCATTTTTCCATCAATCCATACACTTTCTTAACGTAAATACCTAACCTCACTATACAAAAGTTGCAATCTTTGTCACCTTTGTGTAAGAATCAAGCAAGAGAGGAACGACACTCGGTCATCACAATGAAATCTTAGACGTGGGGAACATAGTGTTTAGGGACTTGTCCGAGGTCCCTAAGTTCTAACACCCTCGCTCTATGCTGCATCATTTTGGCCAAAGGGATGGAATCCAAAGAAATATTTAAATCTTTTCCTCTCCCTTTCTTTGCCCAGAGCCGCAACCTCTCTCTCTCTCTCTCTCCAACTCGTGTGCGTTGCCATTAGTGTCGACACTGTTGTAGTGTGTCAGCCGAGCAGAAGCCACTCTTTCTCGTCTGCCACCACCACTCCTTTCGCCCAACCTGCGCTTCTCCCCTTTGTCAACACGAGAAGCTTCAACCATGGCAACTACTCACTGTCACTGCATGCCAACCATCGCATGCCACGCGTGTGATGCTCGACTTCCTCCCACTCTCCTACACCACCAATCGTAGCCATGGTTGTGTTCCCCGAACCCCAACCCTCTGTCGAAATTCACCTCCAAACCTCTCATCCTCCCTCAAGCCTCCTCTTTTCGTCTTCCCTTTCCTCCGAACTATGACTCCAAAGCTTTTAGGAAAGTTTTTCCCTAGCGCCGCTGTGCGTCACCACGACCCACCACCATCAGCAACTCCCTTGTGGTAGTTGTCCGATCACCCCTCGCCTATTCCTATCTTCTTGACCTCCTCCTCCCTCGATTCCACTCCAACCTGTGGGCTAAAACCCAAATTTGGGTTCTGCTCCACCATGCACCACCACCATTTATCGTGAAATCCCCTACCTCCACCCTCTGTTATATCGAATCCGCCACCCTTTATCCCTTCTAGTTGTAGATTCCCCTTATTTTCCTCCAAATCTGCTACTGCTACTGCCATGCTCTACCGCATTCAAACGCCACCACATCAGCGCTTTTGACCATCCAGACATTAGCCTTTCGTGTTGTAATTAAATTCCCAGATTGACCCTTGAAATACTAACATGGAATAAGTTATTATCTTAATGTTGTTGGAGTCTAGTTGTGAATTAAAAGTGGTCAGGGGCCCTATGGAGTGTTGGGATATAATATAGTAGTTGGTGTTGGGATTGTTGGCCTAAGGCCAGGTGAAGCGTTGGAAATCGTGTCTAGTTGTGATTTCTGAATCTATGAGTTGTTCTGCCATTGGTTGATGTATTTATTGCCATATCATCCAATAACTGTCTGTTATGCATCTGCATTTTTAATTGTCCTTATTTATCTTTATCATATTTAACTGTGCTCTGCTCTATGTCTGTGCTATAAAATTTGAAAACTATGTTTTTGGTGTCAAGAGGTTAATGGGATTTTGGTGGGTGCGTGTGTATCATGACCCCAAGCTGAGATAGGGCATTATCTTGATGGAGCTGTTCTGGTCACTAGGAAGTGTGTAAAATTGAGTAACATCCCTTGGATTGTTTTCAGGCGACAATGGGCTCGAACGAGATGGTGACGCTTTCGTGCCGAGTCCATAGCCTCTCTACTAGCGTAGGTTAAAGGATGTCTAATAACGTACGCGTCGGGTACAGAGTTAGGCATTGCTCGTTACTAAGTCACATGCACGGTCGTTACCCATGGTGTAATGAAGAGAGTCAGAGTATGTGGATGGTCCCTAGGGGATACCATGGTGCATATCGTAACAAAATGAATTTTTTTGTATATAAAATTGGATTTTGGTGTGAGTGGGTTATCTATTAATTTTTTTGGTAAAGGGAAAGGAAAAATAAATTTTTGAATATCTTTTTATGCTCGTCGTGTGCGTGTGGTTGTCTATTTCTATTGTTTATATTTCTTGGTGGTTGATCTGTGGATTTACTTGCTGAGATTGCAAAATCTCTTTGTAGTGTTTCCACCTGCAATTCCGCTTTACAGAACTATAAACTTTGATGCAGAAGACAAATATGAGCATGGAAGACCGACCCCACATGAGGAGTGATAACCTGGGATTTATCTCCGTTGTAGTTGATTGGACTCTTATTTTATTTTATTCAGCTAGATGACTGTAATAGACTTCTTTGTTGGGTTGTATTTAAATTTTCTAGTACTTAGCTTTTGGACTGCCTTATTATTTTCCGTTGCGTTTATAACTGTACACATATTGCATGTCCGCACACACTTAAACTCCTCGTTGGGGTGCGTGACCCGAGTGGCTATAAACTTGGTGTCACAACTCCTACCAAATCACACATGGGGGTCGAGGGCGCCACGTAGAGTGCCTTGTGAAGCAAGAAGGTTAGGAAGCATTCAAGTAATGTTAGATACAATTATAGATTGTGCAAGCGCTATGCACTCTTTTAGAAAAAGAGTGAGTAAATATAGATTCTATATTTGTTTATGCAAATAACTATTCCTACTCGAAAAGCCCATCAACATATAGAATAAACATCCAAGCCCACTTTCTAGAATGTTATTATGCTATTTGTTTATGGAATTTCTGCCTCAACAGTATAATTGAGTGACTCTCTCTTCTCACATGATTGTTCTTGTTGATAGTATGTTTGAGATATTCATTCTTGGCTTGCTTAATAATAAATTGTAGGAAATAAAGAAGACCACCATTTATAACATTATGTGTGGAATGGGCATTTGCAATTTGCATCCCCAATCGGGCTAGGCCTAACTGGGAGGGATATACATCCCTCTCGGGTCGGGTCGAGTTTATCCTAGAGGCCCAGTGTTCAATAGTACAATCAGCCCATGAATTGCGTAAGGGAGAAGGAGGCCCAAGGCCTAAGCGGGAAGCTAGTTTACATTGAAAGATAGGATGCCACTACCCTGACACTACCCTGCAAAAGTACGTCGTGACCAAGCCACGCCGCATTTAAAGATCTTATATGGGACATGGACAAAGATCACGGCAAAGTCTCCTGTCACTAATAGAGCGCATCCGTACCCACCCACCTACTGTTTGAAAATGTATGCCAAGGAGAAGGCCAAAATAAAGAAAAAGTTTATCACCACTGGGCAAAGAGTTTATGACTAGTACATGGACCTCAATTCCAAACCTTAGTTACATGTATCATAGCCCACTTCATTGATAGCGAGTGGACATTGCATAAGCAAATTTTGGAATTCAAGATCACACGGGTTCATCCATTGGAAAAGAGTTGGATGATTGTATGATAGATTGGAGGATTAAAAAGTTTCTGATCATCACAGTTGACAATGCAAGTGTTAATGATAATGCAATTGATTGGTTTAAGTGAAATTGCACTATGAAGAAAGATAGAATTCTTGACAACGAGTTTATACATGTTAGATACTGTGCTCATATTATAAATCTTATAGTTAATGAAGATCTAAAGGAAGTTGATGAGTGATTACTCAAGGTCCACAATATTGTGAAGCTTGTGAAGGGTTCCCTCCAAAGGCTTGATAAGTTTAAGTCTATAGTCCAACAGTTAAAAATCTCATGTGGTAGTAAGTTAACCTTGGAAGTTCTCACTCAATGTTACTCGACATACACAATGTTAGAGGTAGCGCAAAAGTATCATAGAGCCTTCGAGAGGATAGAGGTTGAAGATAGAGCTATGAGATATGCTATGTTGGATGACACAGGAGGAAAAAGGGGGCTTGGACCACCAGACAATGTTGATTGGGCAAATATGAGGCACTTTATTCAATTCTTGAAATTATTTTATGATATCATTGTTCGCAGTACAGTATAAACTACCATTTGCGAGAGTTGTGAAAACAGTGTCAGGTTGTTGAATTGTATGGCTATGAGAATGAAATCCAAGTATGATAAATATTGGGAGGATGTTGAGAAAATAAACAAATTATTATTTGTGGAAGCGATTATTGACCCCCGATATAAGTTAGTTATTGTATAGTCTTGGATTAAGAACATCCTCAATGATGACAAGTCTGAGCAATTCATTAGAGTATTGAAGCATGATATGGATGCCTTGCATAGCCATTACAACTACAGTGTTGGTCGGTCTTCAAGGTAGGTGGGAGCTCCTCAAAGACCGACAAACTTGACATTTTTCGTAGAAGACACACATTTAAGGAGTTCAATAGTTTTGAAGCGAATGTATCATCAAATCCGAGCATCAAGGAATATTATATAGTGTAAGTCCTAGGTTGAATGATATTTTCTAGAGGATGTCAAGGCACCTGGTGATATGTTTCATATCTTAACTTGGTGAAAAGTTAATTCCACCAACTTCCCAATCCTTTCCTGAGTAACCCAAAATGTGTTGGTCATTCCTTCACTATGATTGCCTTCCAGTCAGCGTTTAGCAGCTCTGATCATGTGTTGGATGCTTATTAGAGTTTATTGGTTTCAAAAACTGTGGAGGCCCTCATATGCACACAAAACTAGCTAAGGTCAAAGTCTGTTGGACTATATAATGTTGAAGATGTCAAGAGCTATAGACTTGAGTCGAGTAAGTTTAGGCTTCTAACCTTCATTTTTAATTGACTAATTATATATTTTACTATTTATTCTTTAACTTATAATTTTTATACTTTTTTAGACCTATCCGCAAACCCTACAATAATTGAGGAAGACTGAGACAAATGCATTATGGGAGGGAGTCTGATAGATGAATCATGAATTTAAATCTTTTAACTTTTATGTTAACTTTACAATTAGTAAAAAAATTACTTAAGTAGTGTAATGTCTAAAATTATTTAATTTTCAAAACAATGCAAGATACTTAGAGTTGGAGTTCTTACTTTGTGCGTGGTAGTAGACCATGGTGGTGGTGGGGACTATGGATTTAGATTTTGTTGGAGTTGTTAATTTTTATGGATTTGGAGGAGTTGGATTAGGGATTAGTTGTTAATTTAATGTTGATACTTTGTAACTCTGATTGTCACTTTGGTGGTGGTGTAAGTCTATGTTGTAAATTTGTAATATCCATCTACTGTAATAAGAACTCATTAATGTATGTTCTTGTATTTTTTATTGTTTGCACTTTGAGGGGTGTGCATTTAAATCTGCTGCATGCATGATTGTATTTTTATGTTTATGATTCTATGGAATTAGGTGTTTTAATCTGCTGCATGGGCCTTGGGCAGGCCCAACTACGATCGGAGTTCCGACTTCCGTTTTCAACTCCGATTGGAGTTTCAGAGTCGGAGTCCACTCCTGATTAGAGTCGGAGTTTGGAGTTCAGCTTTCCAACTCTATCAAAGTCAGTGTCCATCCCTAACTGTCAGTCAACATAGGAAGAAAATGTGAGCATACAAACTTTATTTCCCTTTATTTGAAGTAGATAACGCGTGTCACGTGTTTCTAAGGGTGAGCATTGGGCAGTCTGGACCTGTCAATTTGGACCGAACCGGATTGGACAGGACTTGGTCCGGTCCGGTCTGGTCCGAATTTTATAGGACCGAATATATTCGGTCCGGTCCACAATCCAGAGGTTTTTCAGAACGGACCTAACCGAATGTACATAATTTATATATTGTTTTTATAATTTAGATATATATAATTAATTATATAAATTTCATCTAACCTAATCCTATCACTAACTAATATATAATTATACTATATTATAATTAAGTATAGACTATAGTTATATGGTTATACTTATACTAATATTACTAATATATAGCTACATTATATTACTAATAGTCTAATACTTTATACTAATACTATTATATAATTATACTAATCATGATTCATAATAACTAATCACTATAAGTTTATAACTATATATATTTAGTATCAATATATTAATATATTATTTAATGTATTAATAATAATATTAAGTATTAAGAGTTATCGTATAAATTATAATATATGTATAAATTATAATAGTATGTATAATTAAATATTTTATATTTATTTATAATAGTATGTTAAGTATGTATCTTTCTCAATTATGGATGCAATATGTATAGATAATTAAATTATTTATACTTATTGCTTCATATACAAAATGTTAGAAGTTATAGATGACTCATTATGCATTAACATACTTTAAGTTAATAATAAAGTAATAATTAATATCATCAATAATGTAATTTTCATCTAATTTATTATCATTAACCATATAAAATATTTTTTTTATTAAGTTTGTCACATAATCCACATTAATAAGTCACTTAGTTTAATTTAGTATTGTAAATAAATTTTTTTATTAATTGATTTAAAAAAAAAAAAGGCTGAACCGAATGGACCAGACCGGACTGATAGCTACCAGTCCGATCCGATCACCTTGGATGTTCGGTCCGGTCTGGTCTAGGAAAAATAATGGACCGAAAACATTCAGTTCATCGCTGAACTGGACCATGTGCACCCCTAGGTGTGTCTATGAAGCATATGACAAAAGGAAAGAACTGCTACAAAAGAAAAGAATAAGACGCGTATGTTGCATTTACTATGAACTCCATACTCTGGCCATTGTGAGATTTGTGTTAATATGTATGGTTGTTTGTAAAAGACAAAGATCTACACACAAATCTTATGGTTTTGAGTTGTTTGACTCGTAAGGAAGAAAATTTTGACCTAAACATCACCTGAACACAATATTTCTCTATTTCAAATTTTCAACTATTCATCTAATCATTACCTAATAATTACTCAAACACAAAAATCAATACAACTTTTACAAACTTCAGAACAAAAATTATACTAAAAAATTATATTTAAACAACTTTTCAACTTTATCTATTCAGTTTCAAAAACTCCAATACGATACTTATTTTAAAAAATATTTTTATTTAATTTTTTTAATAAAACCCAATTAAGCATCTTCACTCAAATNGTGTTAATATGTATGGTTGTTTGTAAAAGACAAAGATCTACACACAAATCTTATGGTTTTGAGTTGTTTGACTCGTAAGGAAGAAAATTTTGACCTAAACATCACCCGAACACAATATTTCTCTATTTCAAATTTTCAACTATTCATCTAATCATTATCTAATAATTACTCAAACACAAAAATCAATACAACTTTTACAAACTTCAGAACAAAAATTATACTAAAAAATTATATTTAAACAACTTTTCAACTTTATCTATTCAGTTTCAAAAACTCCAATACGATACTTATTTTAAAAAATATTTTTATTTAATTTTTTTTATAAAACCCAAGTAAGCATCTTCACTCAAACTATTTCACCATTATTCATTAAATTTTGAGATACTTTAAGCATCCAAACATGTCCTTAAACGTTAAGAAAACAGTTCTAATTAAGGAGAGGGATCTATCAATAAAAAGTATACATTCATGCACAACAATAAATAAATAAATTAATCCCATTTTCCACAATTGCACCTTCTGCCTGCATTGATAGAGAGTGAAAGATAGCTTGCTGAATATTATTTTTTTCCAAATCTTTTATAGTATCTATAAGAAAGGAGATATCCATTATTTCAGCCTGGAAAATGGAATTAATAGCAATGCTGCAAAATCACAAAATTTAAACTCGAAATATATAACAACTGTTTCTGCCTATAATAATAATAACAAAAAAATATATATATTACGTATAATCCAATGTTCAAATTAATGCCACTAAACACCAAAAACAGGAAGCCAACAAACAAGGCTTCCAATCCTTTTTGTGCGCCAAAAGGAAAAGAAAATGCCTCCAAATGGTTCTGTATGGGGGGGTCAAGAAAACCTCAGCATATAAAAAGAATGATCAAAAAATAGCTAAATATGAAACAAGAAGAATCGTGAGTGTGCAAGTAAAGGACTTCCACTTGGGTGAATGATTCGCCACAGGTATAGGAGAATTGTTACCACTGCCTTGTTTGGCTT
>QEOT01008813.1:1929-12108 GCA_003123785.1 Pterocarya stenoptera | reverse complement strand
CTTCCAACCCAATACCATCTTCTCACGATCAAAAACTAGGTGATAACCAACCATGAAGTTTTCTGGATGAAAATAAATCAAACAAGCTGTAAGTGGCAATTTTTCAATTCAAATATGTGAGGATACATAATGGCTTTCAGTTATACATTGAGCCAAGAATATCAGGTATAAGTGGCAAGGAATAAGATCCTCCTTTAAATTTGAAATGGATAAAATAAATCCATTTCATACAACATATGGAATATTTTGGCTTGGCCATCCTTCTTATAATACTATGACTGAAATACTCCATATTTTGTATATAAATTTTAAGTGAAATAGAGGATTTAAAGTTCCGAACCTGTTCAATGATACAATGATTATAGAATTTTCCTTGTTTCTCTTGCAAAAATTATAGTGTCTGATTAAATGAGTGTGATTTGAACCCACATATTGATAATACATTGCTCTATAAAATCTCTCCCCAAATTAGAGACTACTGAAGATGTGCCCGGGCATATTGATTTTTAACCATCATAGAGTGACTATAAGTTAGGAAAGAAAGTCGAGTCTGAGAATTCTAAATTTCTAGTTTCTAAACTGGGAGGGACGACTAAACGTCGGATATCTGACCAATTCACCCAAATGCTTAAAGTACCGATCACACTCCCTCTACCCCAAGAAACCAATTCCATCAATCCAGAAAGAGTTTCAACCAAAGCAAGGATACGTAGAATTTCCACAACAAGATGGTATCTCCATTAGTTGCCTTATAAAAAATATATGCAAAGTCAAGATTCCAAAATGACAAAACATGAAAATGTGTCCTCATCAATAGAAACAAGTTTTAAAATAAACAAAAATAGTCTTACTCCTCAATAAAGAAAAGTAACTAAGATATTGATACTCACGTCCAATGATGTTTATATTTTCACTTTTGAGAAGAGCCAGACAATACAAATATCCACCATTCTGGAGACAATAACATCAAACTTTAGCATAAGTTGGGTAGGAATAGGAAATGAAAGTTTTATAAGTGAGATCATACTGGAGTTTGGACCACTGCAGTTGGATCGTTGAGAAAATATTGGTCTCCACCTTTCATTGTCAGATTCATATCAGGAATTGTATAGTTGTTTTGATTTGAGCTGCATATAAAGTGGAAGTCAGCACCTTCGAGTTGAAGGGACAAAATTAATACAAAATAGAAAGGGGTTACATCCAAACTCCATCACCTTAGTTCATAACAATATTCAAAGGGGATCTCAGAATCAGGTGAATGCCGCTTTTCTTGGACTTGGGAATTGAACTGTTTAACAACGTAAATCAAAGATAATCACATGTCATAAAATTAAAACTCCCAATAATTAATCTCACAGAACAGCGTTATTTAAAGAACTTACACTCTCTGAAATAAAAGTATAAGCAGGGTCACTCAGGAGTGTGAATGATGTACCAGAGTCGAATATGGCACCGAACTCAAGCTCAGAAGCACTGGTTCCCACAGTTATTCGAGTGATGCTGATGTTATAAGTTGGGCTGATAACAAGTTCCCAAGGGTTACAAGTAGCATGGGATTCAGATCACAGATAAGTCTACTTGCCAAACTAAACAAAGCTTTCCCATTAGCTTTGCAATATTAAGAAGTGTCAGTGGCCTTTGGACCAATTGGACTCAACCCCAGCATTTCAAGGGTCAGATCCGGGGTTCAAATCTAGCCATCCCCGTTCCCTAGGGAAAAAAAAACTAAATAAATAACTTACTGTGATTGCCTAACATTGAATGGAGTTTCTCTTTGGTCTGAGCTGCCATTATTTCCAAAATTGATCCTCCCAATCCCATCATCTCCAAAACACATAGAAAAAGAATTTGAAGCTAGCCCATTTCTTGCTAAGATGCTTGGAACAGATATGTCTTCCATGCCAAGCCCGAACAGACCATTTGGTGCTGCACCCGACAAAAAAGTGCCAGTCTGAATTTGACCACAACTGCAACCAGGTAAGAGGTCAGATTGGAAAGGCACAGCTAACAAAAATCTGCTAAACAGATCTGAATACTAGTTAAAAAAAAAAGAGGCAACTTCAAGAAATTACAAAGTTATGTTAACAATGAAGGAGATGAAAAACGTTGATGATTGTTTAAAATCTTGGACACATATGTTTCTGATTTTATCACTGACCCCTCTAGAGGTTTCTGATACCTTCCTGTAAGACCAAGGAAATACAACTTCTTCACTCCTGACAGAATCATTCCTGGTTGAGGAGAAAAAGCCATTCCAAGCTCTAGATCTATCACCCATCCGATCTAACATTTGTCAAAATATGACATTCTCCATACTTTGTCATTTTATCAGAAAATTAATTATAATCCCGTTTTAAAAATTGATATCACTAATGATATAACACCGGTATCATATTGATTTCAGAAGCTTGCCATCTGTCCCTAACAAGTTTTTTTGATATTACAAAAAGCCAGAGTTTCCAAATATTTCCCCCCAATGTTATTGGTCACAAGTTAATGAAGAAACATACCCAAAAGTAATCTGAGAATTAACAACTTTTGGTTGATCATCATCCGTAACTAAGTGCAAAACATCCTCTACCAAGACCCCCATAGATGAGGTGTTACTAGAAAGATACACAACTTCATAAGCACAGTTACTATTTGCTGACGAGCATGGCCTTTGTTCACAAAAGGTGCTGTTGCAGGAAACCTTTTTGCTTGTTGATGAAGTATTAGGGCTGTAGATGTTTAGTTTTATTTCCTGCTTGATAAAAGAATTAAGTAATTATCAAAGAATTCAGGACTTGAAAGCTTTTTTCACCAGCAATCCACCAAAACAACCAAATACATGGCAAACACAAGTCCAATATAAATCTAAGGTTGTGTAGGTTAGATCATAAGATTTTAGCCAATATGCACTTAACTGACTTATCCTGATGTTAATGAACAATAAAAGCTTCTAATATAGACCCCGCATAAATAGAATTTTCTGGGTGTAGCAAAGAAAACTTGATATATATTGAGTAAAGACTAAATAATTTCACATGTAGTCTTTAATGATTTGGAAATTTAGAGTTAATTTTCCCTTCATCCAAATGCTCTCCTTTCACAAAGATGCATGATTATGAAGATTCAAAAAAGTAGCGGCAGGAAAGTCAATATGAGTTTTAAGTATGAATGCTATACCAGAGNTTCAGGACTTGAAAGCTTTTTTCACCAGCAATCCACCAAAACAACCAAATACATGGCAAACACAAGTCCAATATAAATCTAAGGTTGTGTAGGTTAGATCATAAGATTTTAGCCAATATGCACTTAACTGACTTATCCTGATGTTAATGAACAATAAAAGCTTCTAATATAGACCCCGCATAAATAGAATTTTCTGGGTGTAGTATTAGCATATGTATTATATTTCATTCCCTACACTCACGTGCACTATAAGTTAGGATACACTTTAGTTCTTTTCTCCAGCCAGTATATAACCTTTCTGTACATTATTATTCATTTAATAATATTGAGGAATATTCAGAAGTCTTTCTCTCGGTTTCTATCTCTCTCGATCCTTCTCTTATCATGGTATCAGAGCGAACTTGATATATATTGAGTAAAGACTAAATAATTTCACATGTAGTCTTTAATGATTTGGAAATTTAGAGTTAATTTTCCCTTCATCCAAATGCTCTCCTTTCACAAAGATGCATGATTATGAAGATTCAAAAAAGTGGCGGCAGGAAAGTCAATATGAGTTTTAAGTATGAATGCTATACCAGAGTGATACATAACTAAGCCGAATAGAATTAAATAAAAACACACGAATAAAAGTAAATAAGCCACATCAATTTGTAAGTTTGTTTTCTAAATACATGCAGCACTTCTCGTATAATATACCTCTCCAGATAATGATGACTTCAAGGCATCAATGCAACTGTCTTTCTTACAATCGCATGGTAGCCAGAACAAATCACTACCAGTGTCTAATGCCACAAGAAATGACACACTTGGTGTCCCTACAGATACATTGGCATAATGCAAACTGAAACACCAAGAAGAACATTGAAAGAAATGGTTAGATAGCAGAGCAGTGTCAGGGAGAACTGGAGAAGAAAAACATATACCTTCATTCCTTGTTTGATCAGCAAGAAATTAAGGGAAATCTCAAACCAAAAATATCCATAATTTTCACATAGAAAGATTCGCTTTAAGAACTTATTTTCCGTCTCCGATAATAAATTATAAAGAAACGCAAGAAAATCGAAGTGACAAAAAAAAATGCTACCAAACAGTTCCTTCCCATCTAAAATCCAGTTGAGTAAATACTAACCAAAAGAAAAGAAAAGGCTATAATTATTGAATTTTGAGGTTAATAGAAGTAAAATCCACGCCAAGTAGTAGCAACTAAGTTATTGGGTTCGTCTAACAAGTTAAAAGACCCGTTATCATCCAGCAACAGCAAACATAAAACTCCTATCTCTTCTCTTCTCTTCTCCACTTTCTCAGCAACCAAACAATCATAATCCAAATTCTTCAAAAGGTCACTAAAATTCTAGCAAACAAAATAAATACTAGTAATAAATACATAGTAGCATAAGGAATGGCTTAAGGATCGTACAATCCCAAAGAGCTGATCAAAACCGTGTCGTTTCCATTGGCAAAAGTGAGCGGCGAGGACTGGCCGTCGATGGCAGCGAGGTGACGGGCGCGAATTACGCGGTCACGGTGGGCCATGGAGACGTAGTAGTCCACGCTTCCCTTCACCGGGAGGTCATCGACGCCGAGAATTCCCTTAACTGGATCGGAGAACCGGTGGTGAATGTCAAAACCGAACGTGGGCCGGAACCCATAACAGATCCGGGAACCCAAACCCAAAAACAAAACGAACAGTACCCATAAAGTGGTAGAAGTAAAAGGAGGCCAAGCCATGGCTTTGAGGTTGAGGTGGTGGTTGTCGTTGTTGCAGAGTGTGTAATATCAGAGCTCTTTCTCTCTCTCTCTCTCTCTCTCTCTATATATATATATATTAAGAAAAGTGAGTTTTAGGCAGACAGAGTATGACCAATGTGCAGGTATTATAGACTGGCAAGCAACTGAGGAAGTTGACGCGTTCCCACTTCTTGCCCGGAAGAAGAATACAAAGCACTCTCACATACACACACAGAGGAGAGAGAGAGAGAGAGAGAGGTCCTAATCCTAACTATATATTTGGTGGATGAATGCTCCAAAAGTCAAAGGTCGCTCTCTAGCTGTGGATTGCGAAGATAAAACCGCGGGTGGTCCGGAAACATCATTTATTGATGTAAGCAAAGAAAAACGTGTACCTTCTTATTTCTGACTCTTGAAAGTCCCCTTCCCTCAGAAAATATTTGCATCTCTCTCTCTTCTCTTATCGTATTTCTGAAAAATACTGGTTACAAGTATCAAATATGTAAATTTAATACAAGTTTTTTTTTTTTTTTTTTGTATTATTGTATTACAACATTATATTTCAGAAAATTTGAAAACATCTGAGAGAAAGTTGGGCCAATCTGAAAATATGTAAGACCCGGCGGGGCATATATAAATCATAGAGATGAAAATGCAGGGGCATTTCTATAAAATAAAATAAAAATGTTAAAATACCGGACAGGATCGTTGGAGGTAGTTGGTAAAGCGGTTGACGTTCATTCGCTGGAAAAATCAACGTAAAATAAAAAAAGAAAAGAAAAAATAGAACGCGACGCGGGCCACCACGTGTCAAACACCCACTGTTTAGTTCCAACCACATCAATTTAAGTAGTACTGGCGTAATTAATATTAATTATACTATGACGACTTGTATTTTCCTTTTTTCTTATATGCTTCCACTTTGGACGCTCAAAAGAGTCACCATAAAATAATTATAATTATAATAATAATAATAATAATTATTATTATTATTATTAAAAGGAAGTTTAATAGAAAATATTTTGCATACTCTTATCAAATATGTTTCAAGGAAATAAGTCTAAATTACAGAAAATATTATCGAAAAGATGGATCGTACAGAATTTCCAACGTCTCCTTTCTCCTCTGTGCATGAGTGCAAGAAGCTTTCGAAGACATGTCCTANACTATGACGACTTGTATTTTCCTTTTTTCTTATATGCTTCCACTTTGGACGCTCAAAAGAGTCACCATAAAATAATTATAATTATAATAATAATAATAATAATTATTATTATTATTATTAAAAGGAAGTTTAATAGAAAATATTTTGCATACTCTTATCAAATATGTTTCAAGGAAATAAGTCTAAATTACAGAAAATATTATCGAAAAGATGGATCGTACAGAATTTCCAACGTCTCCTTTCTCCTCTGTGCATGAGTGCAAGAAGCTTTCGAAGACATGTCCTACGCTTTGACCAAAAAGGGGCATTAGATCAAGATGAACGTGAAAGAAAAGACTAGCCACTTGTGTGTAGTAATTGTAACGACCCGTCACCTAGAAAATTATCTTCATCAGTTCTTTGAGGAAAATAAGTCCCCCCAAAGTACTTATTAAAAAAAAAAAAAAAATCCCCTCAAAGTCTTTAGGTAGGCAGACTTAAAGTGGAGTGCGTAAATACTCAATAATTGTTTTGAAAAAAAGTAAAATTTATTATTAAAAAATTATCTTTTTTTATATAGATCTCGTATTTACTCACTCACTTACTCATTTCATGACTGTAAATATCATTTCTCGTTTAATATTACCCAAAAATATTATTGCAGTCAACGATAAATATTGTAAGACCCATTTTCTCTCTCACAATTTAGTCCCTCAAATTCAAGTCTATAACAGTAATTAAGCTAAAAAAATTCATATAGATAATAATAAATGTTTTTTATTAATAGATATTATACTTATAAAAACATTTACCACTAATAAATTAGCACCGTCCTTTTTGAAAACCCAAGTTCGGCTATGTATCAACATTCCTTCAAGTTCTTGGTGCTACTCCCACATAGGGAGTCTACCAAAACAACCACCGAATAGGCAAGAAAAAATTGTCTTTCTTTCTTCCTTTTTTTTTTTTTTTTCAAATACTTTTTTAAATTCATTAAATATTCTTTTTTAAAATATAAATTTATTTTAAAATAATTACTTAACAATTAATTAAAAAAAAATTAAATACAATCGGTGACCACCTTATATGAGAGCAGCATTTTCCTTTCAGAAACTCTACTTTAGCTTAAAGAGAGGTCCAAAACTGCGGCAATCCCACTACCTAATGATAATGATGGTCCCTTTACGTGAAAGGGTTTACTTGACCGAAATTGGTGCTAATTCTACAGAGACTTTCAAGAGTTGCATATGTTTGATGACAATCTACGGTGGATAGCCGGTAGTCGGCAGAAATTTAAGGAGCAAATATCACAATCCAAAATGACAGTCAGTCCTAAAAGTAATTATAGAATGGAAAAAAAATCACAATACGAAGAAAAAGACAATTTTGACAAAATGGCACAGTTTGTTTTTTGAATTCTCTTGACATCTAACTGCACAAGGAAAGTAAAAGGCCCCTGAAACATCTGTATCAACATGTGATACAAGGATATGACCTGCATCTTACTATTGTCGAGAAACTAAAATTGGTATTAAAAAAATGATCATAGAAAATCTACAACAGCAGAAGCATTATAATGAGAAATCTGAAGTAAGTCAGAAAAGTATGACTACAGAACAATGGCCATGCAGCCGAACCATGGGAACTATTCCCGGTCTCTTTTGTAGACTCCGGAGTAGAGGAGTTACCTAGTCCAACGGCAACAGCAGGAGGCACCGTGGTACCGTGAGGCTTTGTTGGAGATATATTGTGATCTTCTTTGTCATAACCTGCATAAGGGCCCAAAGGATGGTAGAGAAGGTTATAGATCAAAACATGAAAGAACAATATAAGCATACGTGAGAGCAACACTTACAATCAAACTTCTTCCAGCCCAAGACAAGTTTTTCTCGGTCAAATACAACACGGTAACCAGTCATTAAGTTTTCTGCATGTAGAGGAAATTACTGAATTATAAGCTAGCAGAGTTCATAGAGAAATAGATAAACAAAAGGAAGCATACAGTGATACTACTGATCGTAATTGAGATCAAGATTCTAGCTAGTTTCATTGGGAAATCCAACATGGACCTCTCATCAATATATATATATATATATTTTTTTTAATGTCGGGGAATTTCTCCAAAGCAAGGCCCTTCGGACCCACCCTTGTAGAGTAAACCCCAGTCCCATGCACCATACCCTCGAAAGTTTCCCAATACAAAACTGGTTAAATCGCTGACTTTTCACCAGGAGGTGTAGCCCCAAAGGATTATTTGCACCCATGAGGTGTTGAACCTTGGACCTTGAAGAGAGTGATACCCCAAGACCAAGACCTTCACCACTTGGGCCAACACCCTGGGGTTACCTCTCATCAATAATTACCACGGGGTACTATGCAAAAAATAAACCCTGTATATGCCTGTTATTTGGTCAGTTAAATTTTCAGTACTACAAGAACTCCCAGACACTAACCTCGCCCAGGTTTGTACCTGAGTTACATGCAGCAATATAACATGTGCACCCAATTCATTGTGAGAATTTGTCAAATGCAATATAGAAGACTTACGTCCAATTATATTCAGTTCTCTGCTCTTGACAACAGCAAGGCAATAAACAAGTTCAGTCTGCATATCAATAGGATGAAAGATATTTTGTATTAGGTATAGATAAACAAAAATAAAATAGTACTGAAGTACCAAATAAAAGCTAAATCAAAACAGTACCTGACTGGAGATGAATATTATGGGCTCATGGATGGCAAATTGACTTCCACCTTTCATAGTTAAACTCATGCTAGGTATCAAACTAGCATTGGCCCTAGGACTGCCCACAATAAAGAAAAGCTTTAGATATGGAGCGTAGAAACCAAAACTGAAGTATGGATATAACTAAATGGAACCTCATATCATAACAATATTCAAAAGGGATCCTTGAATCTGGTGGAAGCCGCTTATCTTGTGCCTGTGAATGGAACTGGAAAAGAATATAAAACTGCTAAGTTCCAGCACTCGACACATATATAATGTATAAAAAGCAAGTAAAATAAATTTAATCATTTTACATGCTTACACTCTCTGCAAGCCTGGCATAGGTTGGCTCAACCAAGTATGTAAAAGAGGTCCCAGAATCAAAAAGAGCAGTGAAATCCACATCAATTAGAGTTTTGCCAACTCGAAGTTGAGTAACACTGATATTATAGTTTGGGCTACAATAAAAGACAAAAAGACATAGATCAGAGAAAACATAATCAATCTAGATTGATTAACAATTGGCACAAAGTAACAAAGAAATTACCACTTACTGTGATGGGTTCAGATTAAAAGGGGTCTCTTCTTGATCAGGACTACCCTTGTCTCCAAAACTGATCCTTCCAATTCCATCATGTCCAAAGCACATGGAGAAAGAATCTGCCGTAAAACCTTCGCTAGATAAAATGCTAGGAACTGATATCTTCTCCATGCCAAGCCCAAACAAACCATTGGGAGCTGCAACATCCAAAAATGAACCGCTTTGAACCTGCCCACAGCTGTAGAATTCATGTTGTATCTTAATATCTGAACAGGTGTGCGGGAGGGAGATATGGGGGAATAAGAAATGGGAAAAGAAGAACATTCCAACAAGCACTCATCAAAATAATGGTGCCAGAATAGGGTTTAAGTGTTCAGATAAGTTGAGCTAATCATAGAACTCACCCAAATGTGATGTATGCCTCAACAAGTTCCTGATAACTATCTTCTGTTGTTAAGTGGAGAACATCCTCTACCAGTATCCCAGATGTAGATGTTTCAGCTGAGACATAAGAGACCATGTAAGGGCAATTGTCGAATGTTCCAATGCATCGACTACGGTGTGCACACAGACTGCTGTTGCAAGTAACATTTCTGCTCGTTGACGACCCTTTAGGATTGTATATATTAAGCTCAAAATCCTGTAGAGTAACTTGCTTTCATTGGAAATCAATGGAAGAGCAGCAAAAAAGCATTCATGAAAAGAAAACAGAAGGGAGAATCTGTTTTTTTTTTTTTACAAGTGAAAAAAGAAAAGAAAATAAAAGAATTTTTTTCCAAACTTTTTTCAATGTGCCTTCAACAATGTTTTGAAAGCAAAAAGTAGATATTACCTAATCTAGTATTCTCCACCCTAAACACA
>QEOT01008812.1:10482-20845 GCA_003123785.1 Pterocarya stenoptera | reverse complement strand
CTAAACTTGATCATTTTTTGGTTGAGTCAAGAAAATTACTCTTATTTTCGGCGAGGGTGGGGAATTGTAGATTTTTGTAAACACTTATTTTTTGAAAAGAACATTTGATTACGTTTCATTCCACACTACCTTAATTTTTTTCAAATTTTTTTTTAATAAAAGATCGCTCAAATTAGTGAGAGTAATTTAACAATTAGTGTGAGTATGCATTTGAGTGATGGTGTACCACTAGTGATAGTGACTCCCAAAAGTTATAGAATATAAAGATCCTTATAAATAGCGTGGAAGCAATATATCAATATTATCTTATCGTTTAGAGACTAGAAGAGAATATTTGTAATATGTCTCCGCTAAAGATATTGAATTCACATAGTAGGAATCCCAACATAAAATCTTAGATTCGATTCACTTATATGATCCAACCTGGGGTTGTTGATTTAATTGATAAAGGAAAAGTGGAGTTGATAGAGGTATATATCCATCTCTTGGCACTAATTGAGTTACATTTAGATAGCTATTGATTGCATATTTATTGAAACTTTTCTTGAATGTGTTAAATAGCTGATTCTCATAGGAGAATTAAATGGTTAGCTTTTGTTATGTTTAGGCATAAAGTATTTTGAGCGCATGATTGTTGCTAGTACTATTTTGGTACAGAAAGCGAATGAATGCTTCTGGTGCTGTTTATATGCGGCCTAAATAAACCATTTATTCGAAGATACCCAATGTATCTAGTCGTTTTTTTTATTAAACGACCTATTGAATAAAATGGGATTCTTTGAACGCTGCTGACAATATTAGAAAAGTGTCATCATAAGAGATATTGAGAACCGGTTGTCTTAAATAATTAATTGTTGCCTACTAAGAGATTTTTCATTTTACGAAGTGATGGACATGGGTTTGTGAAAAGTAGCTAAGATTTCACGTCTTGTGAGATTGTGTATACGAAAAACAGTTTCTAGGAGCTCTTGTTCAAAATCCATAAACAATTAATGAGATAGAAAATACTAAAGAATCTAGTTTTATCTATACTATTTAGTGTTTCCATTATGGTTTGCTCATGGGAGTTAGAGGTTAAGATTTTGTTAGGGGGTAAATGTGGCTTACTTGGTTAAGTGAGTTTGTGATGCGCTTGTCGTTAAAAGTAATGACTAGATTATTATGATTGTTTTTGGAGGGCAAAGGCCCTAATCGCTTTATCCTTAATGAAAAATAAATAATGGTTATCTCAGATGCTTTTGTTGAGTTCAAGAGATTCATATGAAACCCTGAAGTCGCAAATTGAGTTTGCTGAATGATATTTGAGGTTATCTTGTAGATTCTTAAAAGTCGCATTTGGACTTATTGACTAGAATTTAAGGTTTAAAATTGTGAGTTTGACCTCAACAAGATTTACGATGAGTCATCGCTAACTTCATGGTTGTGCAAATGATTTTTATATGTAAAAGTAGAATATCTTGGTAGGAGTATGTTTTGAAAAGTTACTACACATTAGAATACATATGGAGAGAAATGGTCATTAAACACCACTTGAGAGTTTTGGTTTAATAAATTGTAGTTGACCATATGATTTCTCTCTACCTGATGGTATTGCTCTTTGTGTACATGATATTGGTTGTTCTATGATCATGTGACATGATTGGAAGTATTTTTTTGGTAAACACACACATTCACCATAAATTTAGGAGTTATGGTAAAAAAGGTATATCGACAGGCTTAAATCGGCTCACTCACACGAGCGATCGTCTTTGGCGCTACAAAGGGGTAGCGAACAAATATGAGACAATGGACACAAAAGATATGTCGCCTTAGTGAGAGCTAAGATGAGGTCCATCATATTTAAAAGGACTATGCATGGTTACCCACAATCCATGTAACCTGTAGTTTAGCCAGATGCGAGAACCTCTTTGGCACTTCGGATAACGAGCAAATCAAGGGACTCGGGTTAGGCGCTGAGATAACGACTAGACTAATATCTGTACGATGAATTGAGATTAGATATACACTTTTTCCTTAGAAAGAGAATTCCACCGTAGCATATATTTTATACTACATATGCTTTTGCAACCAACAGTAAATGTGAGTGAATGGTTCTCTGCTTCCTCACCGTGTGAGTCCTGCAGGTCATAATTGATGACCTTAATTTATTTATGCCCTTAGAGCATTGGTAGTGGCTTCTTTATCTTTATCTTCATCTTTAAATTTGAAGAATATGTCTTTAAATTCATCTACATTGGCTTATGCATCTCTAAATTTTTGCATAACTATAAATAGTGCTTCTTCAAATTTGAAGATACACTTTTCATTCTTCAAACATTATTTTACTATTTTTTCTCTCTCATACACATTAAAATTAACTTTGTAAAATTTATATTAAAATGATTTTGATACATGAAATTTGTATTAAGTTGATAATACAAAGTAGATGTTAATTGTAAAATATATATAAAAAATAAGTTTAGAAAACAAATTAAAAATTAAAAAAAAAAGATTTTATTATTATTTGGTTCAAATATGCATAAACCAATGTGAGAATCATTTTTCAAATACAAAATCATTCTTCAAAAGAGATGATTTTACATATGAAGATGCATAAACCACTACCAATACTCTTATGAGACATTTGACTATGTCACGAGGTTGATGTTTTGGTATCTACTACTTTGGCATGTTATCAATGGCCATGAATGATACGGTCTAAAGAAGTATTGTTGGGAAAGCGACTGAATTAAAACTAAATGACATGAGGGCGAATGGAAGACTATTTGGTAACACATAGATAATGGTGTGTACTTATTGCCGACAAGCTATGTTGCTTATTGGGAGTTGCAATATAGCTGTGAGTACATCATGTATTATGGAGATTAAGCATTGCTTTGAGTCATTTGGACTCGAGAGTGATTAGGGATGCTTAGTCTGATGTAATCAAATAGGTCGGGACATAACGATACACTTTTAGGGATGTTGCTATGCTGGTCTTCTCTCGGAGAGATTTGGTATAGTGCTCCCATTTTTCTTTTATAGCTATGCTCGATGGTTGCACGGCCTATTTGCCAGTATGAACAAGATTGAGAACATATTGAGAAATGCAGACCTGGGGTCTTGTCCACTATGTGTGAGTGGGAAATGTAAGAAAGGGGCACCCATAGTGGGCACCCATTCACCTTCTCTTGAAAGTTATGAAGTGGTTCTTAAACCATTTCATGAGGCTTGATGGCTGGCCATTAAAAGCTAACCGGAGGTTACGCTTAGAGAGGCTATTTACATAGCTCTTCCCCCCTTTGTATGACTTACTTGCATCAATAATGATTTCTCTCTAAAATAGTTCTCTCTAGTCACGACATCTAGGCTGTGAAACATGTGGGTCTCTGGTATATTATCACGTAGCACACTCCACCATCGATACGGGAGATTCCAGATGAACAACGACGATGATGAAGAATCCGTGGAACAACCACACTAGATCCAAGATATTTTCTATGAGGTAATATCGCTTCCTCTATGTACTTTGATCTAGTATTTCTAACAGTCCGGTTCGGTCCGGACCGAATTGGTTGGCCCAGTCGATTTTTTTGGTCAGGACCGCCCGATGATCCTCGTTGAAACGTTACCGAGAAATAAGGGCGCCACAATTTTAAAAGCTCCAGATATATTTTTATGTTTAAACGGGGCATTGTGTTACCGATTCTTCCTCGTTTTTATTATTAGTTTGTATTTTAATTCTCTTTTATTTTCTTTTAATCTCCTCTGCTCAAAAGAGGACAAAAATGTTGAAAATGTCTTATTTACTTCCTCCCTTCCCAGCCACACAGACGTGTATTTATATATATGTATATATATATTATATTTATATTTATATGCTAGTACAAGAGATAAGATCAAAGCTCCTACCCGAGTCAGCAAGATCTCTCTGCTTCAGAAAATATTTTTCCTTTCTTTCCACACTTTAGGCGATTGCGAGCTTCCTTTCTTACACTCTTGTTTTAATGCTTTTGAGTGGTAACTCAACTTACGCTCAGTTCAACTTAGTTCATTTTAATTTTAAGTTAAGTCGAATATCTAAACACCTAACTCTCAAATTATTAAACTCATCTCATCTCAAAATCTCTTTACACATGGGACTCACAACCTTTTTCAATTCAACAATTCTTTACACGTGGGACCCACAAGTTTTTTCAATTTCCCATAATACATCTAAACTCATCTTAACATTCAAACACATTTAAACTCATCTTAGGTAGATCCCACAAAACTCACTTTACCATCTCAACTCACTACTATTCATAAAGAACTCAACTCAGCTCAACATCCAAACGCAGCCTTAGTTATCATTTGGAAGTAGGCTCAAATCCTGGTAAGTTCAAAGTGTAAAGATTGTGCCAAAACAAGAGAAAAAGTTCCTTCATGCGGATAAAATGTCGGAGACAAGGAGGCAGCTGGGCAAGCAACATGCTGTCAAGGTTGAAGTAAGGCGAGTAGCATGTTATATAAAGCTTGGTAGATGCAAGATAACACAAGGTGATAAAAGAAGGTTAGCCCTATACTCGACAACCAAAGTGTGTGTTGACCTTACGAAGGGCGAGCAACGGGCGAGGACAAGCCCATTGAAGGCAACATGTGTCGTACCCAAAGCCCATGCTCCATTAGGACCGTCACAGCAGCAGTACATTTGGGAAGATGGAATACGGACCTGCAAGCCATATCATCTGATCTCAGAAGTATGGCCTAACACCACATGCGAGAATCTCATAAAGGGAAGGAATGCGGGTTTGGTCTCAAGGAAAGTTGCAGAGACGTGCGCACTTTGTCCCATCAATCACTCGGTCTCTACCATTCTTCCAGTCTAGAGGACAAATGGACAGTTGAGATCTAAAGTCTCTCATTCAAGCAAGACCAAGGTCAGAGGAAACGTCAAAATTTGTCAAGACTGTAACTAGCATGTCCTCATTAGTTTATAATTTAAGATGTTTATTGTAATTAGGCGACAAACAGTTTCTGGTTCAATAATTTTGTATGTAAGTGATGAACTCATGATGGTCTATAACTATATATGGGACGAATTGATAGTGACATGGATATTCTGTTAATGATGAAGTAATTGTATACTTCTCTGGTACTACTAAATTAATCTTCGATTTATCCCCCTTACTGTTAATGATGGAGCTTTAAGAGATAGAGAACAAAAAGGGAGGTAGGATATTACTTGTTGAAGAAATTTTTCAAAAGACATAATTAGTTTTAGAACTTGACAGGGTTCCTCCACCCCTCGGTGGAGGAGATTCATGGCGACAAAAATCTAGGGTGTTGTGGTTGAAAAAGGATAGATGTAGGAAATTCTTTCATCGAGTAGCCAATTCATATAGGAGTACCAGCACAACTCACATACGAGGATCAATGCCATTTAGATGTTAAATATTAGTGGAGATGTTTCTTTGGATGTATTGAGATTAAAGAGCATGTTGCTGGGTTTTACAAGCATTTTCTTATTGAACAAGTGGCAGAGGCCAAAGCTCAATAGTTTAGCTTTAAGGCCATTGATCATCAAAGTGCTACATGGTTGAGGAGGCCTTCTAAAAAATAAAAAAGAGATTTCTGAAGTAGTTCCAAAGATGGTAAAAGATAAAGCATTTGGATCGAATGATTTCACTATAGGTTTCTTTCAATCTTATTGGGAAGTGGTGATGGATGATATGGTGAAAATCTTCTAGGAAATTTTTCTCACTTGGGATGTTCGAGATATAAGGCGCCTTAAAGACATTATTTTTTGCATGAACAACTTCTTTGGGAAAGATCTTAACCATGGATATGTTATGAAAATATCGGATGATTATTATTGAGCGGTGTTGTATGTGCAAAAAAAGTGGCGAAACAGCCTGTCATCTGTTACTCCATTATGAGGTTGCCAAGGTAGTATTCTATAAATTGCAACTAGGTGAAAGATAGTTTCTATCTATATTCTATGATGCATATAAACAAAACGAAATGATCAAAGAATTATAAGATATGGAACCCTCATTGAAAGAGATTAGATTGTTTCTTTTAATACATTATTTCTATGGGCTAAAGATATTGACATTAGTGGGCTAGATTTTCATAATTTCCTTGTATCTATTTCTTCATCTTAACTAAGTATTTTATCTTGTGTACTTATGTATTTAGGCTACATCTACTTTTGCCATTATGAATAAAATCTTTTACTTATATAAAAAATATGATTCCACATCTGTCATTTGACAGGTTACATTTGTGACTTGTATTAGAAAATTAAAAATAAAATCCTATATTTTCAAAATAAAATGTTATTAAAAATTAATTTTATATTAAAATCAGAATAATTAATATTAATAAAGAAATCTAGGGCCAACCACCACTTAGGTGGATCAAGAAGGCCAAGTTTGTGGTAGCCCTTGAAAGTCACCATCATGATTGTTCAAATTGGGCCTCCACAAGGTGGCACTTGTGAGCCACTACCTTGGTTGGCGGATTATGGGTGTCACCATTAACTAATCAGAAATTTTATTAATAAAGTAGCAGGCGTAGTCCAAATACGCATGACTTACATGAGAGAAACATCCAAGTAAAGATTATAGCTGAAGCAAGAAACACGTGAACACTTCAATCCATCGCACCTCTCTTCAAATGCACCACAACAAACATATTGAATCCATCTTCCATATTGCTACAATTTGTGGATTAGCATGTAAGCCCCTCCAATTTGCTAGATCGTCCAAAAATCATCTAGTTTCTCTTGTACCTTATTTTGAACAAAAACCACGAGAGCACCCTCAAGGTCGACGTTTTCTGGCACTAACGGGTCTCTGTCAAGAACAGCATTGTCCGCTATTTGGCCTTTGCTTTTAACCCCGAGTCTACCTGATTTAGTTGATCTTCGCCTGCCAATGGGCTTCATTCCTGTTGTGATTCACTCGTCTGCGCGTTGCCCACCCCCTTTTTTACTCTAGTATCCTCCTGGACAGCACCATTTAGGAGAGGACTAGGAAGCTTGACCATTTGGGCTCCGTTCTTTCTCTGCTAAATTGCTGCTCAGCTGCTTTCCAGGGTTTAAATAAGTATGAAGTGAAGTGCATCCCACTTATGAGACACTAAGGCTTTGCTCACCAGTAATCTCCACAAGTGCAGTGCCCACTCTTAAAGTGGTGGAATCGATGCATATCCCTCACAATTATTTCCCTATGCAAAAGCTGAGAAGTATACTTCACAAAACTATGACAGTCAATACAAACCCGGAGGTTCTTCATTATCCGAATCGGCATCTCAGAAGTTGTGCTAATGATTCCATAAACAAGTGCAAGTTTTTCACTATGATAACCAAGAAGCACTTCTCTTTGTTCTTCTTCTACATCCTGCATCACCAGGTTCACATCAGATGAGTATCCGATTTCCTTCAATCTTCCAGTCAGCTCATCCAAGTATGAATATATATCTGTGTCTTGTGGATGCGACCTATCTCCCATGACAAAAGTGTGGACTTGATTCTTCAGTTGGATCCAAGACTGACCAGGGACTTTCTTAACCATTCTCCGTCGCATCAAGCTCCTCACATTAGCTGCCTCTACCCATCTATCATTAGTAGAGCACATATTTGATAACAAAATATAAGGTCCAGCTTCTAATGGTTCAAGCTGAAGAAGTTTTTCAGAAACCCACTTTCCCATCTCAATATTTTTGTAAAGTGTGCAAGAAGATAGAAATGATCTCCAAACCCCACTCAAGTCAGAGATCGCATTTTCATGAATGAACGCCTCTACCTTATCCAAGTGACCAGCTCGACCATAAAGATCAACCATACATGTGAAGTGTTCAACTCCAGGTTTGATGCCATAAACTTCTTTCATCAACCTGAAATATTTAGAGCCTTCTTCAAGCAGCCCGGCATGGCTGCATGCAGTTAAAACTCCTACAAAAGTAACCTCATTTGGTTTTATCCCCTCATGCACCATTTGCTCAAAAAGCCAGATGGCTTTCCTCCCTTGACCATGTAAAGCACTGCCAGTAATCATTGCAGTCCACAATACAACATTAGGATGGACAGTTTGCTTGAAAATTGTCCAAGCATCATCCAAGCTTCCACATTTAGCATACATGTAAACTGACGAGGAGCTGAGGTAGACATCTAAAGTGTACCCAACCTTCTGAATGTATGCATGGATCTGACGGCCAAGTTCCAAGATTCCAGCATCAGCACATGCAGATACAATGCTTGTGATGGTAAACCTGTCCACCTCAACTTGTTCATGGACCATAGAGATAAACATTTTTAAAGCATCTTTGAACTCGCCATTCTGAACATACCCAGACACCATTGAACTCCATGAAACAATTTCTGCTGTTGGTTCACCAAAAGTGATCTTGGAGTTTTGTGTTCCAACACAGTCTAGAGGCCTTTTTCTGAAGATTACTGATGCCTTCTCCATTTTCCCACACTTGCAATACATATCTATAAGTGAAGTCCTTACAAACCCATCTTTCTCGAAACCAAACTTCAGAGCATGGCCATGAATTTGTCTCCCCAGTTCCATGATGGATAAAGACGAAACCAAAACCAATGCTATGGAAAAAGTAACTTTATTCAGCACATGACCATTGTTCGCCATCTCATATAGTAGCTCCAGGGCAGTTCTTTCGTAACCATTTCTCATTAGCCCATCTAAGATTGTATTCCAACTCGCAACATCTTTGGAGGGCATACTATTGAACATAGCAAGAGACTTCTCCACGTCCCCAAGGTGCAAATATGCACCAACCATTATATTCCATGACACTGTGTCTCTCTCAACCATCACTGAAAATAATGTTTTTGCATAATCAAAGGACCCACATTTCACATAAAAGTCAAGAATAGAGTTATCCAGCACGACATCCAAATTAATTCCACTTCTCAATATCCACCCGTGAATTCCCATACCCATTCGAAGATCACTTGTACTAGAACAACACTTAAAAACAATTGATAACGAAAATTGGTTTGGGTGGACACCCTCAATTCGCATCTCTCTGAGGAGGTCCAACACCATTGTAGATACCCCAATTCGAGCATAGCCCGACATAAGAATTGTCCACGTACGGACATCTCTATCAGAAATTTCGTTGAACAACTTCTGTGCATAATTTAAATCTTGAGATTTCACATAAAGATTTAGAAAATGATTAGCCACATTCAAATTTTGGAAAGAGCCGCTCTTTACCGCCTTAGCATGATGGATGCCGACTGCTGACTCAGCCGTTAAATAATGTACTGGTGAAGAGTGGTACCAGAAGGATTGGAATCGACGAAACTCAAACTTGGTGGTGTTTATGGTGTTTGTAGTTAAACAATCCAGAGTGAGAAAGTGGGCTCGTTTAGAAAATCTAGTTGGGATAAAGCATAAGCTGAGACAACACCGTCTCATTTTGTACCCTTTAAGCAAACAATCAAGCATCATCAAGTACTCTAAAACAAGAAAAAGACCCCTACAAAATATGGGAAAAGACATCGAGATTTAAAAAATATTTTAAAAAATGTTCTCTGATCTACAGTGATGAACCAAAACGGAGGATGTGGCAAATAATTATCTGCTTGGTCCAGATCAACACTTTGGACTAGTTGGGAAGTAAGAAAAAATAAGAAAGAGATTAGGAATTGGACGCGGTGTTATAAGAGAGGATTTGCACCCTATAATAGTAGGAGGGCACGTCACCATTTTAAGAAGCTTAAAAGACAACCGATCTCGTTTAATCCAAGAGCGGTGATACTCTGCCGCTGGAGGAGCACCGCTCAGTGTTACCGCCAGTTGCAAAATTAACTTTTTATTTTTTTATTCACATTTTTTTAATGTATTTAAATAATTTTAAAAAATAAAAAATACACCAATACACTTAAAAATACTTCCTTTATCATTAAGTAAAACAATAAAATAAATTCACCGAGCAGTCAAACCAAGCAGTACGTTTGGGGCGGCATAGTAGAAATTCTCTTAATCCAATCCCCCACGCATCGCTCTCTCTTTCTCCCCTCCTCACTCCCCTCCTCCCTCTCTATTTCTCCTTTTTTGTTTCTCTCTCTCTCAAGCCAAACATGGCCCCGTTTGTACACAGAAATAGTTTTATTTCATTTTATCTTATTTTATTTCATTATTACAAATTTTTTAAATTTTTACATAAAATATAATAAACAATTCAATTTTTTTAAATCTCAAAACAATAATAATATTAAAAAATAATATTTTAACAATATTTTATTCAACTTTCATCTCAAAACCATCTTATCTTATATCATCTCGATATCCAATTGGGGCCTAGTCTCTCTCAAGTGATCTCAACATCTCCAAAACCAAAGGGCATGAAATTAACAAAAAAAAAAAAA
>QEOT01008808.1:48064-127995 GCA_003123785.1 Pterocarya stenoptera | reverse complement strand
GTGTCGATCAAATGATAGGTGAAGAAAATGAAGGTAAACTAGCGCAGAAGAAATTGAGTTGAGATTTGTGTATTTCATTAACGCTATCATGTTTGACTTCTTTAGGACCGTACTCTGATAATTATTATATGAAATGTGAAAGGATGCTGTGTATCTCATGCCTATCTTTATACATACACATTGTAAGGGAACAAATGTGCATAGTTACGAGTATTAATATGCCTAATTTTTATTAATTGTGTCCATTATGAATTTAGTTATTTTCTTTAATGCACTACGTACAGTACTACAAATGGTTGTAGTGATTGTTTGTCTTTTTGACCAAAGATTATTTTAATTGTCAAAAGAATTGGCAAGCCCTTTGCGCTCTCCGCTTCAAGGTTGGTACCCCTGGTAGCCGCCCTTTGCGCGGATTTGAGAAAATCTGTTTGTAAGCAGTACTTCAAAAAAATTACTTATTTGCGACCAGTTATTTATAGCAAAATAACTATTTTCAATTAAAATGAATCTATTTTTATCGTAAATAGTCTTTTTTGTTACAAAAGAATGGTCATAAATACCAATTTTTCTAATAGTGTTAAGTTTTATTTTTTACGCACCAAGCGCACTGTTGATGTGGTAGTTTTTCACATCAGTTATGCTAAAAAATGATTGGTGTTTTGATTTTCTTTAAAGTTATAATAGATCTCATTATAATTGGTATGTTAACACACTGACTTACCTTTAGCAAAACTTTTATTATTTATGATACGACGTCAAAATATTATGTTCAAACTCAAGTACTTTTCGTGAAGCTTTATCCATTTTTAACTTTAAGTGAAGCAAATCATGTTCAAACGTCCCTAGCTAGATATATAAGTATATATATATATATAGATATATATAACATTTGAGTATTGAACGTTTATTTGATTATTATTTGCACGACTTTATTTTAAATGGAGAAAAATATATACACATTATAAGGAGAAAAAACATACTTGTAAGTGAAACATTAACGAAAAGAGTACCCACAAAACCAATTAAACATATGTATATATATATATATATATATTTATATATATAAGCTGCAAAGTTATTGCTCAGTACTAACTTCTCAAGTTGCACGTAGGCTTATTGACCTTCTCATTTAGGATGTTCAAATCAAGTGAGGACATCCTCTCATCAAAAGATGCAGTATGGAGAGAGCATATAAGGGAATATGTACATATATTAATGTTAGAACGTTTATCCTAATTGTTATAAGTACCATAGTTTTACTAAATATTACTTATATATAGGCTTTTGTTATCCAAACCAGTTCTAAATTAAAACATTCTTCATTTCTCTTACTGTCCTCTCCAGTTCTCTAGCTAAGCCCTTACGACAGATGACACTAATTTACCAATCACACTCATGATGACGACACCTTCAACGTTCATCTCTCTCTCAAAGTGGAACGACTCTTCGACAATGTAAAATCATTTATTTGCATGTCCTAAACATCCTAAAATATCTAGGCTATTGGATAGATTCCAAAACATACTGATGGGTAAGATTATATCTAAGAATGCGTATTGCAGATAGTGTATGGAGTATTATGAGAACCATAAGGCCTAATTTGGAAAGTAAGTTGAGATGAGAATAAGAGTTGAGATTGTTTGTGAATAGTAGTGAGATATTTGAGTTGAGATGAGATGAGTTAGAAATGAATATTTGAATTAAAAAAAATTATGAGATTTTGAAAAGGAGAGAGAAAAAGTTGAATAAAAATATTATAAAATTAAAATATTGTCATAATATAATTTTTTTAATATAATTTTTATTTTGAGATTTGAAAAAATTGAATTGATTTTTGTATTTTGTTTGAAAGTTTGAAAAAATTATAATAATTAGTTAATAATTATATAAAAATCTGAAAATTTATAATTGAAAAGTGTTTGTATTTATGATATTTAGATATTGATGTGAGATAAAAATATCTCTTAATCCAAATCAGACAAATTATAGGTATGGCTAGAGAAGGAAATATTATTATAAATATTGAGAGGTCTTGGCCGCTATGATCATGAATTTATCGTGCTTGATACCAATGCCGGGACTGTAATTCATCACGAGATAATGATCCTAAAGTCATGATACGAGAGAGAAGACACACGCCCGATGAGAGGCACGTGATAATGGAATTAATGGGTTTTCTTGATCACCGAGAAGGTAATATTGGAGGGTCAAGTCCAAGCATCGTCAATTTCAACAAAGAAGATTATGAATAGCAACGTACGTGGACCAATAATTGATCATGTTTCACGTCTTTTCTACCCATTAACTATCGTACACGTGTCATTAATTAATGCTAAATATACTGCAGTACTACGTCATTTTCAAGAAAGGCGTATCGAATCGAACTCTATAAAAGAGCAAACTTTTTTATGAATAAACAGTTTTTGGCCACTTTTGATGATCAGGTTTCTTAAACCAAAATTAAAAAAAAAAATAAATAATTACAGGGAGTAGTAAGCTGGTAGAGTCCTGGCCGTGGCCAATCATGTCATAGAAAATCTCCCCCTTGTTCCAAAGTGGCATCTCATGCGCGCGCGCGGTTTTGTGTAGGCTTTGTTCTTCATTTGCTTTACTGTCCTGATCTGGAAAATTGATCAAGTGCATGCAATTTTATATATATATATACGATTAATAGAACAATTAATAAATTGTCATTATGCCGCAAAAAAATATGCAGTCCTCTGATCTCGTACAATGCTTATTATAATAATACTAACTCGTGGTGCATGCCAAATGATACTGCTTTGCCATTTTTAGTACTCGATCAAAAGATGCTTTAATTTCACACCATGAATTAATTGAAATAGCAGTGTGCAGATTTAATTTTGATAATCATTAGTTGAAGCGCAGACATCCAGTCCCACAAAGGGTTCAAATTATATTAAGTTAATGAATCATGATTGTCTTTTTCTTTCACGATTTGAAAGCTGCTAATAACTACTGTTGGATACCGACGTACAGACCGTGTATCGTCATTAACAAGACAGCACAAACAGACGGACAATGGCTTTTAATTTGTTGCCAGCTTAATTTAATTAGCTGCAATATTGCATGTTGTTGATTATGTTTTCCGCAGAGATTTGATTTGATTTCTGGGGTTATGAAGATGCTTTGCCAAGTTGAAACTGGACAAAGCGCGCACTTACTTCTGCAGAATTGTCTTCATGCATTTGTCACTTGATGACCTTCGACCCAGTTCATTAAGTTAGACCTTAAGCAATAAAAATAGGAAACAAACATTATTTTTCCATATTAGGAATAGATATCCAACGTTCAAGTGAAATCAAGTTCGATATCTAATTGGGTAGATGGAGATAATTATGAAGTGTAACGTACCATGGAACTGAAAATGCAATTATGAAAGCAAGAATGCAACTTTTTTTTTTTTCTCTTTTTATAAAAGTTTCTACTATATGGAGCTAAAGATCGAGATGTAATATGTTAAAGTTAATCTTTAACATAATATAGTCTATAATATATATGACCGCCCTAATTCCAGAGCTTGGAAGAAAATTCCCAAGCTTCTGGTTTTTGTTTTCATGTTTATGATCAGGACATGAGTATGTTAGTATGGCAGGCATTAATTTGTGCAAATCTCAGTGAACTTTTCTCCTTCAAATCTCTGTAGATTGAGCTGATCTTCCATAATTTTAGCTTAAAAAGCTTCTGCTTTACTGTCAATATTGATCCCTGGCCGGTGGGAAGAACCCTGGATAATTCGGGCTCCCCATGAGTAGGAGTGTACGACTGAGAAAATAAAACATGACTTAAGTACTTTTCCTTTTCTTTTCATGAAAATGCTCTTTTGCTTTGTGTAAGTTTGATTCCCATCCATATATTGAAGGGCCCTTACATGATTTATGGTTTCGATAAAAGGATTCTAAAAGAATATTGTCAAAGCAGTTTCGCAAAAGTGATTATCATCGGGCAATTAATGAGAACTGATTTCTTTTCACTGTCAAGCATTTTGAGAACATTTAGATTCTGAGGGGCCTGAGATAAAGATGAAAAGAGAGATGATTCCCTTGGGATTGGTTTTAAAGCTTTCTTAGGCTACATATTGCTTTGACTATAGATATTTCTGCTCTCTCGAGCCTCGAGGTGTTCAATCCCTGTGCCATGCACTCATTGGACTAATTAAGTTAGAATCTGCTTGCTAGCTAGCTGGCTGCTCTTTCTATTCTATTGTTTTCAAGAAAAAAAAAAACGAGTATGGTACGTATCTGCATGCAGAGCACGTCGATTAATTATTATCATTTTTTTAAGGGTTAATGTATCCTGATTCGAGTGCTTCGATTTTATACGTTTTACAAAAAACCCAGTAATATTTCACAAAATATCGCAAGTGCTGTTTGGAGTTTCCTGATGAACCTTAAAAAAAACATAATAATAATAGGTCTGACGTACGTGAAGCTTATAAGAACTAGATACAGGCATGCAACGAGCATTAATTCTTTGAGTATATATATAGAATTTTCTGTACGTAGATCACATAAATCGAAGGTTGATTAAACTGCTCTTAAATCCTTAGAGATCTGTGTATTATATAATAAATCTTTAAAAAAAAAGAAAAAAAGAATCGAGAATCTTTCCCCTTTGGTTGATCACCAGCACGTGGAAAATTAAATAGTTTTATTTTTTGGATTTTGCTTAAATTACAAACTTATCTTTTGTTGACGACGTGACGTCCTACCTTTATATGGGAAAAATACAGGTAAGAGCCACAAAAGTCGATAAAATAAAATAAAATAAAGTGAAATAAAGAGTATTTTTCACATTTTAAACATTTTTTTAAAGAAAAAGATGCTTATTAATATCATTCTCATTATTTTACAGCAACTGGCCTTAATTATACGAATATCAACAAAGTTTCGGGGCCAAGTTTATGCAGTTTTTTATAGTAGCAATATGCCAACATGCAGCATATATATATGCATGCATTCAACATTAACGGTCGAGATCATCTCAATTAGGACAAATGCATGCCATGTCGTTCTCATCATGATCTGCTTGGTTCATATTATTGTCCTTCATGAACTCATAATTAGTTTATAATATCTTATGTTTTTTTAATTAACAAACGTACATTTTAATTTGAATCCTCCTATAATTAGTTTGTAAAGTTTTGTCGGCATGAATAATACCGATCGATCATCTAGATCGCTGACAATGCTGAGTTACCGCGTCGACCAGTACTAGAAAAGCCCGCCCAAATTATGAAACGGCATAAAGCGATTAAAGTAGATGAGAAAATGTAATATAAAATGGACAACAAAATGGGATAATTCCCAAAGGAATCTGAATTAAGAACCCACGAATCGCATAATTTGTTTGATCAACTTTGTCCTTTTGAATTCCTTTTTTGCATGGTTGGTTTGATACGATGGTAGCTGGGGGCTCCCCTTAGATTCTTTTCCTTAGGTGTGTACGTGCCTTTGTTCATATAAATATATATATATGTATATATATACACACGCGCGTTACATATATGTGAATAATGCTAGCTAGGAGCAAGTCCTAAATGTACATGACCACTTTTACAAACCTTTTATAAAAAAGTGTGCCTCAGAAAGAAAAAATAAAAAAAGTGAGTTTTTTTACATTTTTTATAGTACTGGAGTACTCAACTTTTTTATAAAATGCTTCTGCGAGGTTTGTACATTTGAATATTGTATATATCATTACTCTCTCTCTCTCTATATATATATATGAAAATATTCTAGTCACGAATGAATTACATAGAGGTAATTCTACAAATTGATGTGGTATGATATTGATGCAAACCTAAATTGATATGGGATATTTAGGTCTAGAGTCTACGTTGATTGCATTGAAATACTACCTTAAGAAGATGAATCTGTACAAATATAGAAAGAAAAGCTTAATATCTTCCTTGGACTAAAGGCAATATTAGTTATTTTCCTTCAAATCATATATTTATATTTATTCTTGCATTGTTAGTAAATATTTGGTTTCAAGTTTAGAAGTGATTCTGATTTTGATTTTTGACCAAATTTTTGGTAAGATTCTTGTTTATTTATGTATTAATTTTTCATACAATAATTTAGATTTTTTCATTTTTGAAAAATTCTTCATAATTTCGAATTTTGTAGCTATTTAAGTCCGGCTTGTGGTTTTTATAAAATAATTTTGAATTTTACTATTAATCAATATTATTCAAAGTTGTTGTCTCTGTATTTTGAGAGAATCTTTTGTATTCTCTGTGTTAATCTCTGTTGAAACTATCCGTCAGATATGGTTTGTCAAATTGTAAAGTTATATTTATTGTAAAGTAGATCTAACGGACTACATAAAGTCACGTCAATTTGTATGATTACTTTTTTATAATCCGTTTGTGACTATAGCAGTACTCACATATATATATAAATATATATATATATATATATAGCTCTATCACATTTGTCATTTGTTTAGTTAGTACTCATGTTCTTGTAGATCGAAGTACTTCCACTTCTAAATAACTATCATGGAATTCAGAAGCATACATTCCATAAAAGTTTCTGTATCATAATTACAAATTGTCCAGGTTTATTATAAACTCTCATCAATTCTCGATCACAAAATTATAATCGCGCGAACTTTGCAACGTACTGAGTGAAGAAATAAGCATACATACATACATACATACATATATATATATATATATAAGTTATGAGAGGTAGCTAGCTAGAGACATGCATTAAATTCAAAAGTTGGTGCAGAAGTTTGAAAACTTAATCCCCTTACAATTGAAAATTTCAGCACATGGATTGAATCTCCCAATTCATGTATATTTTTCACCAAAATTTCGGAACATGCAACTAATTCATCTCCATGGCTCGATTTCATCTATTTCTTCAATTTCCAGATATTACACAATATATATATATATATCTATATATATATATATAAACTGGGACAGCTTAATACAAATTAAGGACGTCTAAGTTAAAATTTAAGTGATCAATCATTTTAAATTATAATACACTAAAATATAAATTATTATATAAATTTTTAATTAAATGAGGCTTTATTTAAAATCTTTAAATAACATTTTGAATTTATATTTAAAAATTCTTTAAAAGTTTAAATTATTCATTGTATTAAACATTAGATTTAGTATCTTGGATCTTTGAACACATTGAGAAATATAAGAATTACTTACATTCTTATTTAACGGAATGGTTTTCATATTTCTTCTAAAAAGATTTAAGAAAAAACATCTCACTTTTAGTTTTGAAAGCCTTGCATAGGGCGGGGCCAGCTTGCATCTGGTGCATGCATGGTGCCCTAGGCAATGGCCTAACTAATGACCTTGTCCTATATGTATATATATATATATATATGCGCGCCCTAAGTTAGTGATCTTGGATTAATGATCCAAAAGAACTAAAGCTAAATTTTCCTTTCTAATTCCCTCGATTCATGTGAAAGACATTACAAGTCCAAGCAAAATCTATGAAAGACATAATGCATGACTTCTTTCCTCGATTAATCGACCTAGCTAGCTAGCTAGCTTAATGTGATGATCTCTTAATTATTTTAATTAATATCTCGTCGTTTAGTGCAGTACAGTGGGTGGTCTAGGGTCCTCAGGGAAGTTCTATGCAGGATAAGGGTTGATCATCCTCATCTCCATGCAACTAATTACATCCATCTTTAACCATAATATTCGTTATCAAAACCCATCAAAAACTGATCAGCCACTGACCATAACATAAAATGTCATGAGAAGTTGCATGCATGCATGAGAATATGAATTAATTCTAATTTCATTATAAATGGAATTCATGTATATACATGATTTTTCGGTATAATGCTTTATTTCTACAACTAGGAAGATAAATCATGGCGATGATGATAATCACTTGCATGTGATATATATGCTTTATTTTCCAATTGTTTCACATAAACTATGCACGTTTCTCTCCGTATTCCTAAATAATAATTATATATACAAGTCAAACTTAACCTAATTCGTGCGCCATGGAGAATTTTCCCTGCCCATTTTATATTTTTTTATGAGAAATGCTATCCATCAGTCATTATTTATTCTCACACCCTACAATTATAATTTTTTTTATAGAATGTGAGAGTATTTTTCATAAAGTACGTATATGATAAATAGTAATTGATGGAAAGAATTTTTCTTATTATATATGCACATTTTTTATAACAATATTCAAGGAGAAATCATGGTTGGACTTGTGCCCAAAATAATTTCACTTGTAGGCCCATGCGTGTACCACCTCTCTGAGGCTCAAATATAAGTCTTCATTTTTTTTTTTTTTTTTTGTTTTTTGGGGTCCTTCCAATGGGCCACTGTGTGTGTATAATTCGTGCCTACATCTATATTCCTAAATGGACCTTAATATATACATATGGGTCATGATACAGCTTCTGTTGGGGGTGTAGCTTAGTTTTTTATGTGTTTTTTTTAAGGTTTTGTTTTATATAGATTATTTTAATAATTTTTAATATATTAAAAAATAAAATAAATTTAAAATATTATTAAAAAAATACTTTCTTAATCAGAAAGTAAAAAAAAAAATCATTAAAAAATACTTCTTTAATCACAGAGTAAAATAAAAAATATTTTTTTATGATTTTTTATTTTACTTTATGATTAAGGAAGTATTTTTTAATAGTATTATAAATTTATTTTATTTTTATAAAATATTAAAAATTATTAAAAAAAATTTATATAAAAAAAAACCTTAAAAAAAACACATTAAAAATCATTCCTACACCCCAGCGGGAAGCTCCAGCGGGATGTGTAGCATTTTCATATATATATATATATATTTGTCATCGAAACCCCTTATAGAAAAATATCAAGTTTAGTTCAAGTGTCAATTATAAAAAGTACTCGAACCCATATATTCGAATTATATAGAATATTTAATTTAGAGCCATCGATATTATTCAATGTTTTATATTTATTCATTCTCGGTATTACTAGCCATTGCATAGGATGGAGAGTTGCCACTTGCCACGGTCTTGTTTGGGCTATTAATTCTTCTCAGCCTTATTGTTTTTGAAGGCAGACCTGGAAGTGGAAGACCTTGCCTGAACTATATTAATGCTTCCTCTGGCTTTCAAGATGCCATTCGCTATGGACAATTCATTCAAAAGTTCATATAAAGTATACAACTTTATATTTGTTGTATTGTTGATCTATTTTGTTTTAATAAAGAGGATGAGACCGGATTTTATTTATAACTCCCACTTGTCTCGGAGAAATACAATTTATATATAAACCAAGAGTTTGGAGTTTACCAAAACAAACCGATGCCACTCTCCCTCCTCGAATTGCTGTTCCTTTATGTGTTGGTTTGCTTGATTCTTTTGCCTACCTTGAGTTCTCTTTTGATTTGACATGTGGGTCTGTAAGATTGTCATTTTGTCGATGATATGGATATAACGAGACCCGGTTCAATATTTATATGGATAATATTATTGAGCCTAAATTAGTATTAATGGCACAATATTTTGGGAAGCTAGATTAAAGTTATTGGAAAATTTTGATTTGATTACGAGCCTAAAAATTTATCACGATGGATTATGGGGTTGTTCTTGGGTTAAGTGTGCCCTATTTTATTAGTATTGGGTCCAAAAAATTATTTAAAGCACGAAAGTATTTATTGGACGAGTAGGGTACATTTTGAAAATTAAGATCGACCCTTTAGAATTGTTACCTAACTTAGCCCATCAAATTGGACTTACTCCATGTATATGTGTGTAGAGATAGACTTAAGACGCAAAACCCATGAAATAGGCCCATGCCTGAAACATATTGACAAGATCATTGGCTTTCGTGAAATAAATTTTGAAATAACACAACTATATACCTCACATTCAAGTTCTAACTTGATCTTAAGTATTAAATCTAGCATGACATAACAAATAATCCATCAAAACAAACCTTACACCCGAGAGCTTCTAGCTCATGCTTGAAATCAAACACTTGCATGTTCTTCAATAATCCAATCAAAGACCTAAGTTATAAACCTTCAAAAACCATTCTTAACCCATAGAGCATGGTTTTAAAGATAAGATTTACAAAAATCATAACCATTGAATCAAGATCCTAAAACTAAAATCACAAACTAAACCCAACAAAATTATTTTTGAACCAATCGGTTTCTACCAGTTCAAAGATCATGCAAAATTATTTTATACAACCCTAACATATGCTTTGAATCAAACCGTATAAAAATCATGTAAACACTTCATCAAACCAAGATCTACACAACTTCTCATCACAATAACAAAAACTTCCAAGCTTATCGCCCTACATTCAAAACCAAACCATGATCACACTAACACCAACAATCAACCTCCAAGCTTCCACTAAAAATAACCAATACTCTCCTACATATTCAAGACCCATAACTTAACAAAATCTAAGAGATTGACAAACATTGCTGTGTTTGCTTATGTTTTTTGCTGAACTATAATAATATTGAGCACACAGAAAAGCATCAAATGGGTGCCCTGTGTACTATGTTTCCACTTGGATCTTCTACAAAGACAATGCTCCGACAACTCACAATGATGTGGATTGTTCTCTCTCTCTCATCTTTAAGACAACACATGGTGAGGTCTGCCATATTTTCTTGCCCTTGAGAAAAGCTTCACCGTTTACTTGCTGTGTAACTGTTATATTTCTATGTCCGCACGCCATAACTTGATTTTTAGTACCCAATAAATACAAGGTCAGCAGTAGAGTAAGACCTAGTTTTGCTACGCAGTTTAAATGATATATTTTATTGAAAGTTGAATAAAATATTATTATAATATAACTTTTATTTTAGAATTTGAAAAAGTTTAAATTATTTATTATATTTTATGTGTGAGTTTGAGAAAATTGTAATGATTATATGAGATAAGATAGTTTAGTTTTACGTAATCAAACTAGCCCTAAATTTCAATAGAGTAATGTTATATACAATCTTAAAATGAGTAATTTTCACGTATTTGTTTTGTAAAAAATATGGGTCACTATTGAAAAATTATTTTTTATATAAGTCTTATATTTATCCACTTTTTTTAAAGAAAGTATGCGAGAACTGCACACTCTAAGGGGATGCTCGGAGAATGAGATGAAATGAAAATTTTGTGAATAGTAATAAGATAGTTTGTAAATAAATAATTTAAGTTAAGTATTTATTGAATTTTTAGAAATGAGAGAGCAAAAATTGAATAAAAAATATTATAAAATTAAAATATAATTTTTTAATATATTTTAAAAATTTTAATTTTATTATTTTTTGTTTGAAAATTTGAGAAAATTGTAATAATTAATTTGAAAATATTTATCTTTAAATGATGTTTGAGAAGAAATTTAGATGAGATGAAATGAAAATTATTTCTAAACAGCTTCTAAAACTGTAAATGTCATTTCTTGATTCCATAACATTACTTATTGAGAGACAAACATTAAATATTAAAGAACTACTGTTTTTCATTTTAATATGCCTCATTTCTATTCATTTATTTTCACATTTGGCTCCGGGGAAATGTCTCAAGTAGCCCAACTGAGACGGAGGACTTCGGAAAATAGTGAGCCGCCAAAGTAAAGACTCAAAAGAAGTGCTCATTAGGAAGCATCGCTCAAAGTGCTTGCTAAGAACGGGCCTCACCAGAAGGAGCTCGCTAGCCCGGTGAACTTCGCTCAGAATGCTCGCTAGAGGAAAACTCGCCCAGATGCTCGTCCGTGATGAATCTTACCCAAAATCCTTCCAGGAACCTTACTCAGGAGTGTCCGCTAAAAGAACGTTGTATCGAACATCCAAATGGCAGGTTCGGCTTTTTTCACAGTAAAATCTTTCCCTATCAGAATAGGGCAGGGTGGTCCTTGTGTCCACGACTCATGACCTGGCCTTCAACAAGCAAGGCAAGTAAACAACTAAAGGCTCATTTATTGCATAAGCGACCTAATGGAGCATTAAATGGGTATAAATATTCCATCCAAAAAAAAAAAAAAATAAGAGTATAAATACAAAACTTACTGGTATGTGCCTTGCTTACTTTTGAAGATAAGATGAAATGAGATGAGTTGAGATTAAAATTAAAATATTAAATAAAGTATTGTTAGAATATATTTTTTAATATTATATTTATTTTAGGATTTGAAAAAATTGAATTGTTTATTTTATTTTACATAGAGATTTGAGAAAATTGTAATGATGAGATAGGAGGTTTTCAAAATTTTCAAAGTTTTGAGTTTTATTTTATATACTGACTTTTACAATACATCATACATCAACTTATCTATTTAAATATTTTCTTTCTACTAATAAATTTGCAATATCCATCTATTTTTTTTATATTTGTAATATATTTTTAAATATAATGTAATATAATTCAGTCTTATACACACAAGATAAAAATATATAACCTAAATAAAAATTAAAAATAAATCAAAATATGAAAAAAATTGGTTAAAAAATAAAATATTTTTTAGAAGAAAATAAAATATAAGTGTTTTAAATTATGAACAATAAAAGAATTTACTTACATGCTAAAAATCAGTGTAAAAATGAAATATAAATAATAATAAAATATTTACAGGATGAATAATAATATCAGTTACATGTAGGGGTTACTGTAATGTATTTTACATTTCCTTTTACATGAAGTAGTGGAAGTGCTTAAATGAAAGGGCAGTTTTGGGTTTTGGGTAGCCCTAAATTACAGGTTCACCTTTGGCTTAATTATATAAAAAATAAAAATAAAAATAAAAACAAAAACAGGAGGGGAGCTCCCAGAATTGCTCTCCTCGTTCAAAGATGCTGTTGAACAGAGAGAGAGAATGCGCGCGCGCGTGTATGAAGTGGTCACAATCAAGAGACCCACTAGATGCCATAAACAGAATGAAATACAGATACTATTGCCATTATTGTTATTGACATGTATAATATTGCAGCTCAAAGGAGGTTCTGGTACAGCAAAAAAGGTTGGTCATTTCGTTTTTGACATAGAAAATTCATTGGACAACCTCTCCATGCCAACCATTGTCGTGGGTGGCCTCTAGCATCTATTCTGTCTTTGCCCTGTTTTTTCTACTGTCTTTCTTTTTTATTATCTCTGTCCTTAATATTAATGGTGTACATAAACATTTTCGTAGTAATTTTTTTTTTCTCTCTTGTCCCGTTCAACAGTAATGATTTTCTTGTTACGGGTATCGTTTTTGAGGAATCTGAGGAGTTGTTGTGGCCGTCTAAATTCTATAAGTGGCAATTATAGTCCCTAAAAAAGCATGACGTTAAAACAAAGGAGAAGAACAAGAAGAAGCAGAACCACAAGTGCAGGAGTCTCTGTGATTACATTGATGTGATCTCCGAATCCGAAAAAACAAAAATTTTCTATTTCAGGCTTTATTTACCAAAATCTTAAATTTTTTTTTTCCCTTCTGTGTCTTTGGATTGTGGGGGTTATTTGGTTTTGTGCAGGGGTTTTCTTTCCTTCATTTTAGTTGGGGGTTTGATAGTTTTGGTCTGCTTCTTTTTCTGTGTGCGATATTTCTCATGTCTCAACAAAGGAAATTTCAGATGGTGGGTGGTAGCAATCCGGGGCAGTACAATGACACAACTTTTACCAAAATCTTCGTGGGAGGCTTGGCTTGGGAAACTCAACGGGATACCATGAGGAGATATTTTGAGCAATTCGGAGAGATCCTGGAGGCTGTTGTTATCACAGATAAGAACAGTGGGAGATCCAAGGGTTACGGTTTTGTAAGCCCATTTTCTTTCCTGTCATTCCTTTTAGTTTTTCAAATGGCATTTTCTCTGTTTTATTTACTTCGTTTCTATGGTTTCTTGTTTGCAATTTTCTTAGGTTACATTCAAAGATCCAGAGGCAGCCTTGAGAGCATGTCAAAACCCATCTCCTGTGATTGATGGAAGGAGAGCAAATTGCAATCTCGCATTTCTTGGTGCACAGAAGATTCGTCCACCAACTCCTCTAGATGGTGTCTCCATTTACCTCTTTTTCTTTTTCACTTTTTTGTTATGCTAAGGCTAATAATCCTCAAGTATTCTTCTAATATAGAATCATAAGACAATGGGAAAATAACCAATGTTTGATTAAAGGGTATCCAATCCACACCTTTTCCATTCTCATAATGTGGTTTCCTTTTATCCAGCTCATTTTCCTTCTGGTCTCTGTTTCAAACAGAATACTGATTTACTTTTATGCTAAAATGAAATATATGTGGATTTGAATGCCATAGTGTAAAAAAAGATTTTATTTTATTTTTGCAAATAATTTTTCAGGTTCAGGAAGATTTAGACCAGTCACTGGCTTGCTTACTACTCCTGCTTATTATGGCACATATTACCATCAACCTAGGGGTCAATACACATTTCTTTATTCAGCTTATGGGTAAGCTAGGAAGTTCTAAGATAAAATGTCAGGATAATGCTCTGTTGTCTTTTCTACATTTTCTTTCCTATCAATCTCTAATATGTGTATATATTTTGTTTCTTTTTTGAAACTTTTCGATCAATTTTCAGATCCGCTAGATATTCCAACAATGCAATGTATCCTGTGGTTAGTACATAATCTGTATGCATAATTGACAGATGATTTATACCAATTTCATTCAATTCCCTAGATTTGAGTTTGATGTCATTTTCTCAGAACTATTATAGCGTTTATGGGGATCAACAATCTTCTCCTTTCTATGCCAACACTGGGACAGCAGGGCCACCCAGGATGCTCCACAATTTGTACCCGTTCTATGCACAATATGCACAAAGTGGCCACCCTCATGGTTTTGGAGTTCAATATCCCCAACTGGTACAGTACCCGTATTTGCCTCTGCACTATGGCTCTACTGGTATACTTTCTCTTCCTTCTTCAATGGCAATGCAAACTACAACAACAGGTGTTATATTTGACCCACCTTCTAGTTTTAATTGATTGGTCACTTGGAACGCATTAACCACAACAATAACCTGAGAATTTACATGCAAAATTGCAACAGCTGCAGCTGCAACAACAGAGGTGACTACCGGTGCAGGTGCTTCTCAGGCCACCGGAGTAGAATCTGAACAAAATTCATCAACTTAGTCTTTACTGGGGAAAAACAATGCTTTCTTCAAAGACTGAAAACATGGCCAGAAGGGTGAAAAACATCACAAGCAAAAAACAAAGAAAGTGAATAAGAAAATAACACTTTATATTACTGATTCAAGAGGATGCCTGATCAGCTGGCATAACAAGGGAAGGAATGCTACGATTCAGAGTGGAATCATCCATTTATGGAGCAATCATGCATAGCCATATGTTCAAGCTTGTTCCAATACCCGTCAACTTTGCTTTGTCATCCTATTTTTTGAGAGGTTAGCATTAGGTGAAGAACCATATTCATTGATGCCTTGGCATAAGGTTAGAAACTAAATGTTGGCTTTGGATTCTACCTTGTAGACTAATTACTAGATGGTAACGTCTTGGATGCAAAGAGCATCCAATGACAAACTTGTTCATATTGGCAGTGAAAGGCTCTCCAAATTAGATTGATTTCATATCTTTGAAAAGGAGAGCTTGGATAGCTAAGGCATTTGACTTGTAAATATCATGTCTGTTCATTGTTCCATGAATCGTTCGTTTTAAGAAGATAGGATTAGTTGAGCAAAGGATTTAGATCATCATATTCGCTTTCAGTAGACATTCTGTATTCATCATTGTGGTTCTTTTGCATAGCCACATCTTCTGGGCACCATAGAATGTGTTCAAAGTCCAATAGGATCTCACGATGCATGCGGTTAATGGGCGTGGCACTAGTTTATGTTTACAAGTTGCGCATGCGGATCATGAAGCATGGGGATGCTTGTGATTTCATTCTAAAAATTCATTCTCACTTTTTCTAATGGATCCCACTTTTTTATAAAGGGGCTTTGCACCAAACTTGCATATCCTCAAATAATTTTCCATATTTATATGCATATGTATATATGTTTATGTGGTCCGCGTTACTTGCAAGAAGAGAAGATTACAAAGCGTTTCTCCTCAATTATTACACCACAAAATGTAATTCTAGGGGATCGTCCTCCGAGTCTTGCTTGGAGTAGATGTAACTCTCACTCGACAAGCTGCTCGAGATCGACTAGGTCAAACTCAATTTCTAATCAATTTATTTATTAAATGAACCGTTCATGAATGTAAAATTATGATTAATTATTAAATGATGTCGTTTATATAAAACTCAGCTCCACTCGTAGAGGCTCGTATAACCTTTAATAAATTCGTATTTACTTTTTTTAATATTCTCGATTTCTAACTTTATAATGAGAATATTTTAATGTTTACGGAGATTAGAGGAGATTATATTCCTAATTCTAATAAATATAATCACTGGTATATATATATATATAAACTTCATAAAGATATTAGAAAACAAAGTCAAGATATGAAGATAAAGTTTTAAAATACAATATAAATAACTGATTTTATCCAAATGAAGCAGCTCATAAATGAAATTGAACTTGCTCGAACATTAAAAATACTAAATGAGTTGTTTTTTACCATAAACTCACTTTCTGTGTCTATCTCTCTCTTATTCTAAGTTTTAGAACTTAGAAAGAAACTTTAAAAGATCCAAATCCGAGCAAGTTTTGATAATTTTAGTTCTAATGTATGGATTTTGTTATCATGATTTTTCTGTCACAAATAACATAATTCTTTTAATAAAATTGAAATTTTGTCATCTTACTATTACTAAAAGAAAAAGGCAAATGTAATTTTTGTTGATAATCCACCATTAAATATAGAAACAAATCAAGATTTATTGCGTACGTGAAAAATAGAGAAATTATATGGTGGGTGAATATTTTGGAATCTTATCATTTCCAACCCTTACATAAGACCTTGTCCTTAAGGTTGATGATTACTGAAACATGTCTCCAATCCCATGGTTGCCGCCACGTCTGTAATGAAGGCAATGTCTCAAAGACTAATCCACGAGAAAGGAAATTTCTAAACTTGGTCGTCTTAGATAGCGGTTTAAAAAAAGAAAACGAAAAAATCAGTTACACTGGGTCGGATCGTTGGGTTCGGTCTTGTTTATAAGTGGTCTACTACAGTACCGATTGTAAAGATCTAAAATTAGTGTGGTAGCAGTTTTCATATTTTGAAAATCGTTTTAAACTAAATCGATCAGTTTGTATATATATATTTATAATTTTTTAATATTAAATTATATATTATATGCTAAATTACTAATTAATATAATATGAAATATTAATTTTATTATTCAAATCTATTAATCTTATAATATAAAATTAATATAACATGTGATATAACATAAAATTTCAATTTTAAACATAAACATTAATATTAAATTATTAATATAAGCTTACTTTTGATATATATATTTGTATGAAGGATAAATACATTTTTGGCATAATATATATTCTTTTTGTAAATATATTTTTACACATTTAATCATATATACACATATAAGAAGTCTAGAACTTATAAAGACTACAGTTAAATTCAATACTATACTAGTATGTGTTAATTATTATAAAATAATATACTTATACTATAATATAAATAGACTAATAGTTTAGTATATGTAAACATCATATTATTATTAACATAGATAATCAGTAAAATTGAAAAAATCAGATCGAACTGAACCAAAACTCGAAAGTTTCGGTTTATTTCCGGTTTCGGTAGTTAGTCTGTCAGATATCGGTTCTTAAATTTTGCCTCAAGTATATACTAGTTTGATTCTAAAAACTGTACAAAACTGGACCGAACTAGACCAATTACAACCCTAACCTTAGAGTATCCTCATTCGATTTGGTACAGGCAAAGTTAAAATTTGGCTAATATTACATGTGTTGTCTTTTGCCTATTCTATCCAAAACATCATTCCACATTGGATTGGAAATCTACTCTTTATATAATAATAAAATATAATTAATTTAATAATTATTTTTTTCAAATTTACAAACACATTCCACAACATTTTAAACACATTCCAAACAAATTTACATAGTAATTGCCTCCATACACATTCAGCACAGCCCAAAACTGTCACATAGTTGCGTCCATACACATTCAGCACATGGTCACAGTCACATGGTTGACTCCATACAAAGCCCAAACACCTTCAACACGTTTATACACAGTCCAAACACAGCCCCAAACCATCACATTCAAAAGTTTATTTCCCAGCCACAAAATCAATTTACAACCATACCTGTCACATAGATACTATCCAGCCACTTGTCACACTGGCATTTGGCAAATTTAATGCCAATGCTCTTATGAAAAAAGTGGTAGAAGAATTTTAATCAACATGACTCTGATGGACATCATACGCTAACACATCCAGATTTTGATGAACAATAAAAGAAAGAAAATTTGGCGATAAATAGATTAACCCATGTTTAAAGGCCAAAATCACCCCCATTTCGTATCTCCTCTCTTTTAAGCATGCACTCTTACATAGGGTCTTATACTGATGACTTTGAGAGCTGGGCATGCAATCATCGTCTTTTTACTAAAAATGCCTAAAATGACCATCTCCAGTCAAAGCTCTTAATGGGTAGAGGCAAAAATTATATTGTAAATGTGAACCCTTAATACTCACGTTCAATGATCTCATCACAAAACTTATCATAATTTTTTTCTCAAATATTACTCAAATATATAAAATACTTTTCAATTTTCAATTTTTAATTTTTTTTATCTAATCGTTATAATTTTTTCAAACTTCCAAACAAAAATAAAAAAGCAATACAACTTTTTTAAATTTTGAAACAAAAACTACATTAAAAAATTATATTCAAATAAAATTTTAATTTTGTAATATTTTTATTCAAATTTATTTCTCTTATTTTCTAAAACTCAATAAAGTATTTTAACTAAAACTATTTCACTACTATTTACAGAATTCTCATCTCACCTAATTTTCCAAACATGCCCTAAACTTTCATAAGTATAATTAACATCATTCTTACACAATTTGGTGGTCCTCATGCCTTTCCTTTTCTCAAAATGGTGCACTCTCTTTCTAGCTACTTATGAGAGTCACACAATTAGCAAAATAATGCACTTTATTGTTTCACTCTAACATCTTCTTGAACAACAATGGCAGCAAACTCATTCTCATTTTCAAGACTGAGGTGACAATGAATCTAGGATAAACCACACAATATAAAGACTCCTATATTTTCATTCCTAGGGTTTAGGATTTGAAGTTTGGCCATTATGTTCATCCTCTGAAACATCATGTCCAACTCATTTTTATCATTTGCAAACCTTAAGAAGTCTTTCTACCACTATCCTTGTTCTTATATTGGGTTACTCTAATATAAGAAGTGTACAAATGTAATGACCCTTGTGTACTTAGTGCAAATTCTTTGAGTTGGATATTTACAACCTATAATCAAAATTTAAATCATTATGGATGAACTACGTTAAGATTCCTCCTTTGGAAGTGAATCCCACCATACCAAATATTCCCCCGAATATTAAAATATGTGGATAACTAGTATCAAAACTATCTTTTGGGAGTAAATCTTCTTGACAAACAAACTGTTTCCTAAAAGAGTGATGCTAGATTGGCGCCCAACAGTGATCGCTAGGCGTGTTGCCTAGACAAAACTCATATTTTTATTTTTTTCATTTTTCATTTTCTCATTTTTTTTAACATCTTTAAATATTTTTAAAAAATAAAAAAAATATATTTATACACTAATAGTCACTTCCTTAATCAGTAAGAAAAAAAAAATTTAAAAATACATAAGCGGTCAAAATGAGAGAGCATACTAACATTATTCTTCTTAAAATATTACATTTATATATATGAACTTGTAGTGTCATCAAAGTCATGACTCATTTGGGAGTAAATGTTAACACACAAATTGCTTCATTAAAATAATATTCAGTAGATGGACTAATAGTCTCATCAAAATTCATCCTTCGAGAGTTAATTGATCTAGACAAAATTATATTATAGAGTTAATTCTTTGTAATTCAAAATTAAGTAAGCCTTTGTAGATAGATAAATTCTATTTACAGTCTTCATTTGGAGACTGCACGTGCAAACCCTTCATTAAATGAAAAAAAATACTATTTTGATAAGGATATTATTGTAATTTAAAAAAAAATTAAAGACAAAATTAACTAAGCTTACAATGCAATTCACATTTGGGAACTCTACATAGCATTACTCTTGTACATTGGGGCAATCAACCCCTTCTAAGATTTGGAACAAATCATTTTCCGCCATTACACGCATCATATTATGGAGTTCTTTATTTACATTCAAGATCAAATACTGTTTTGTACTTTTTGGGCAACCGAACCTTTTATTAAGTTTGGTCCAAATAATTCACTGAATTTATAAGGAAAAATTATATATATGGCTAAAAATACAATAAAATTTTTAAGAAATAATAATAAGAGCTTTTAATTAAATATCCATAAGACAATTCATATATTTATTGACCAATAAAAATTTATGATTGAGAAAAACTATTTTCCACTTGTTTTTGAAAAATTAAAATTATTTTAAGAGTACTGCTACTATGCCATCCAAGTTTGCCCACATGCTGTACTCCAATTCAAGCATAAACTTCTTTCCTATTCTACTTACATGGTCCGTGTTCTATTTATACCAGAATGGGCCTTCTAATCGAAGCCTAAGGCTTTGTTTGGATACCGAGGTATTCTCAAACACTCTCACTACTATTCTTTATTTTATTATTACTTTTCACTTACTTTTTTTACTATTCATTACTTTTCACCTACTTTTTACTACTATTCAATATTCTATTATTACTTTTTCACTACTATTCACAAACAGTCTCAAACACTTTCACTACCCAAACCAAGCCTAAGACTAAGAAAAGTAGTTGTAAATGTTGGGCACAGTGATGTAGCGGGGATACATGTCTAATGCAGAACTATCATAGTCTATGTTAATAGTGCTAGAAAACTTTGTGAAAGAATATGACAAGAAACAGTGAAGATTCTTTTAATCTGGAGCAATCTCGAACTTTTATTATGAGTATCAGAATCGTGCATAAGACTTCAATTCAAAAAGTTCTTTTCAATGCACACATTGTGGTCACCACATTCAACACAACGGTCCATGTATTGACCTCGAAATCCACCATTTTCCTCACGAAACATCAATTTACATTTTTAGGAAATGTTTCATTTAAACCTTTGGATGTGATTTTTAATTTCGATTTTTGCCTGATTTGTAGCAAAATTCTTATTTAGTTACATATTTAATGTTATGCAATAATTAGGATTTTTCCTTTTTGAAAGAAATTCTCATAATTCTGAGATACCCCTACCTATTAAGCCCAACTTGTTGTCTTCATTGAATAATTAGAATTTTATCAATAAACATATTTCCAAAGTTCTCTCTCTATCTTGTTGTCTTACTTTTAGTTTTAGTTTTTAATTTCTGTTGGTTAACTAGTTATGAAAATAAAGGTGCTGGTCGAGTACCCATACTCGGCCCGCCCTATCGGCCGATCCCCTCCTGGGGGTGGGCAGGTGGACGGGCAGGAGCTAGCCCCTAAGAAAAAAGCAGGGGCGCATGCCTGATGGAGCAGTGACCTCGCCCCTGAAAAATAGAAGTTGGTGGAGTCAGCGAGGACACAAGGCAAAGTTCCATACCATATCATATTATCATGTGAGACAAACTGAGAGCCATTTCATTGAATAATACCGAATAAATATTGCTGAATCGGTGAGTTTCTATACAAAGCCAAAGCAAAAATCAGTTTGTGCACATAAGAGTTTACTATACGGAACTGATCAATGGTGAAGATTTACATCGATAATATAGATCATCTACAACCATAGACATACTCTACGGTCATTGTCACATTTGAATGGCAAACCCCTGTTTCCCCTATTAACTTTAAGCCTCATATAAAAACTTGCCGTTTATACATGCACTAGAACCTAGGACACAATTTAAAGTACGTAGAAAATAAAGCCTCGGTTGGAATTTTTTGTTAAATATTTTAATATGAAACTTTAATCTTTTAGAAAAATATTCGATAATCTATATTGAATATTCTACAATATTGAGTCTAACAAAGTAAAATGACACAATGAACATACTTGTCTTCAAAGCGATTTGGCTATAATAGAATGATCACCTTAACAACTCTAGCTCAAAGTGTTTCCCGATAGCTACAAGCACAACTTTTATAATAGGCGAGAACTCTTAACTCTCTCATAACTCTTAACCCCTAGTTTTTCCCATGATTATCATATGACATATTGCTGACAAATACTCTAACATGGACAACCAAGTGCTCATAATATAACTTAATTAAATGAGTCAAAGAACATATCAATGTCAGCCATGTTGGAGCACACAGATGCCACCAACGAGTGCCATACAGAGGATTCTGGCCGCATGCCCTGACTAATCATCTCCTCCAACCACATAACAGCTTCGTATTGCCTGCCCACAGAGCAAAGACCTTTGATAAGTACATTGTAAGTGTCAGCACCAGGCCAAAATGATTTGATTAACATCTCCTCCAAAACTTTACTTGCCTCACCATACCTACTTTCACCACACAGCCCACTGATCAAAATGCTATATGTTTCCTTATCAGCAGTGCAACCCACCTGTTTGGCCATATTCTTCAAATACCCAACAGCAAGGGTTGATTTCCTTTCATTACAAAGCCCTTTCAGTACAATATTGTAAACTCTAACATTTGGTACACAATTAGCCACCACCATTTCCTTCTCAATTACCTTCAATGCTTCATCAACATTGGCTCTGCTACATACTGCTGCTATCTTTGCTTCATAAATCAAGTGTGTTGGCCTAAAGCCTCTTTCTTGCATTTCAGCGAGCACTTTGTTGGCATCACTAACCTTACCTTCCTTGTACAGATCAACAGCCATAGCACTATAACCAGCCAAGCTGGGGATCCCACCTCTGATCAACGCTTCATTAATCAAATTCTTGGTGCTTTCGATATCTTCGCCAGCACTGAACCGACTGAGATCAAATTGGCGAAAACATCTCTTAGGAGCCTTTAGCCCCTTCCTTAAGATCTTGTCTAGAGTTTCCACAGCCTTTTCAACTTGCCCATCATCACATAGAGCTTCTAACAAGATTCTGTAGATTACAATATCCTCGCCACTACCCTTCTGAGAGATCCTCCAAAACATTGAGTACAATAAATGGGTTGCCTCATTTAGCCTTCCGTCCTCACACAATCCTTTCATTAGGATACGGTGGCTTTCCCTATTTGGGCAGCAACCTTGATAGTTCATCTCTAAAAAAATCTCTAAAGCAAGATCAGAACGATGCTTCCGGCATAGAGCTTCCATAAGCAAGTTCAAGGACGGAAGCCGAGACTTCACTTCCCAACCATAAGAGCTCTCTAAGAACAGACGGTGAGCAGCTTCAAGCTTAGATTCATTCACCATTATCTGCAGAAGGGTATTGAAAGACTCTGTCTTATTCACGCAGTTGAACTGAGGAATGCTGTTAAAAAGAGAAACCGCCTCATTTGGCAATCCAGCTTTGGCATAGGTTTTGATTGCATTAACAAATACTGAATCCTTGCACTCACACGAGTCTTCTTTCATCCGCTCAATCACCTCTTTCATCTCACTTATCCAGCCTGCGTTTCCCAGGATTTCAATCATGGTGGCATAGACTGGACCATTATGACGGTAATTGGGATACTTGTGTTTGCCTTCCCTGAAGATTTGGAGCGCTGTTGATGGGTTTTTCTGATTCCGTATAATCTGAGAAAGATGCGTAGGTGTCAGAAGCCTCGGCCATCTCACATTCATGGCTACTCAGCATTCGCTACACCACTGAAACGAGTCCTCCAATATAAGCTACTTCTGACCGGCAAAATGCAATCATCCGCACGTTATACAAAGGCCACAAATAAATGGATGCACAGTTATGATTTTATTTGGCCCAAAATAAATACTGACAGTTGTTTCCATGACTTCACACAGCGTTAACGCCCTCTTAGGCCAACTTTCTGTTTGGCAAAATATCGAACAGTGGACGTGCAGACCCTAAAGGCTGATGCTCCCCAAACATTCACCATGCGCATGGAACCGACGTGGACATAAACACGAGCAAAGACACTGATCGAGCGCACACCAACATGGACACAAGCAATCCAACATTATGCTCAGCAAAACTTTACTGGAGTAACGCCAATATCACCTGCCATTAGTTCAGACCAACCCATATTATTATGTACGTTTAACTAGCAGGAAAATTGCATCTCACTACTGAAGGAATAACTATTTCGGGTCCTTCACAAGAACTTCGATGGTCACTTTCAAAGTGGGGCGAGATTTTTCTCGCAGCTGGGGTTCACGGGCCACCGCCGCTCGGCTTTGTGGGAGATCAATTTGCTAGTCCACGGCCGAGGTTATTCTCTGTGGGTATCGATTTCAGTTCCAATAATCCTTTCGTGTGGCGGTAAGGGTTCGCGAAGACGACCGGACAACTGCAAAATCGAATGAGCCCGTAAGTACGGTTGGTTTCAAATGAAATAAGATATACGTAAATAATAATAAAATTATTTGAATCTTTTATAAAATTAAAAAAATAATAATAATTGAATAAAAATATTATAAAATTAAAATATTATTAAAATATTATTTTTTAATATTAGTTTTATTTTAACATTTTAAAAAGTTAAATTACTTTTTATATTTTATTTAAAAATTTTAAAAAATTGTAATGATTAGATAAATTAATTAAAAAATTAAATTTAAAATATATTTTATCTTTATGGTATTTAGATAATAAGATGACATAAAATGAGAGACTCTTAGCATCTGACAATTTTCATAGTGATAAGGGATCATCAACGGAGCTTCTTGCTAGTTTAATGTAGCCATTGTAGTTTTTGCTACTACATCAGCCGTTATTAAAAAAGAGAAAAATAATATCTAAATATCATATATTTAGCTAAAATGAAACCAAAGAGGTTGGAAAGATGTCCTAGAAGGAGATTTTTTTATTTCTTAAATTTCTCACCATCCAAATATAGAGTAAGGAGGATAAGAGATGAAGAATGAAAAATTGGAAACCTCTTGAGTCTTGAATGATTTTGTATTTCTCTTTTTTATTTTGTATTTTTTAATAATAGCTTACGTGACCACCACCAAAGCCACGTTAGGTGCAAATGCAGGGAAGTGAAACATCATAAAGGGGCACCCTAGCAATTTTTAGTTTTTTATTCAAAATCTACAGTAGCATAAGCTAGAGGATTACTTTTTCTGGGAGATTTTATAAACTTATATTTCTTTCCTTAGAAAAGTACTATACATAGGCTATAGTCACTGCTAAAACGATTCAAATTTAATAATTATAATAAAAGGTCAACATATAAAATACATTACATATAGAAATTTTGTAGCACACATAGAGTTTGCCACTTTAGATTTGATTGAAATTGAAATTAGAATCCATCTTTCTCCTATTCAAGTAGATTTTTTTTTTTTTGCCAACACATATTTAAGAAAAAATGAAGCCCACCTAAGCCAAGTCCCTTGTGCTTGATTTAATAACTTGGAATTATTGCATGCTCAAATCTCTCAATAGCCTTGAGAACGATTATGCTTCCTTCTTTCACCAAGTGAAAGTGAGGTTTTCTCTCTAGGTTTCATTGGAAAGTTGGAGTTCTTCTCTTGGGCTCTAGTCTATAGTGTTGCAAGGGATGGATAGTGATATATCCAGAATGTGTGAGGGTCTTAAGCTTAATAATGAAGACCAACAGGAGGTGGAAATTAGTGAGGAAAACATCCTGTTTTCGGCTCAGAAGAGTAAGAAATGCATCATGGCGTGTGTAGTGGTAGACAAAGAAATCAATAGAGGTGCTTTTAAAGCAACATTGACAAAAGTTTGGCAAATAGAAGGTAAGACAGTTTTCAATGAGAATGGAAGGAATATGTTTCTAATTGAATTCAAGGATGTAGCTAACAAGAAAAGGATCATGCATGGTCATCCTTGGTCCTTTGACAAGTTTTTGACTTGTTTAAATGATTGTGAAAGGGAAGTTTCACCAAAAGATATGCAGTTTACGTATGAACCTTTTTGGATCCAGTGTCATGATTTGCCTTTCGCAGGAATGAATTATGGCACATGTGAAAAACTAGGAAAGATTGTGGGAAAGGTTCTCGAGGTTGATGTGCATGGGAGTGGTTCCAGTTGGGGGAAGTATTTACGTGTAAAAGTCATGGTGGACATTACTAAATCTTTGGTTAGAGGCAAGTTTATAGCTCTTGGGGAATCAAAGCACTGGATCCCTTTCAAATATGAAAGGATGCCAAACTTTTGCTATCGATATGGGTTGATCAAACACCTCGACTGGAAGCTGTGATTAAGTGGGGTTGGAGTTGAATACAATGAGAGCTTTAAACATCATTATGGAGGGTGGTTGAGAGCAAGTAGCAAACATTCAAATTCTAGTGTAGTTCAAGAGAGGAAAGGTGATTCCTATGGAGTTTCGTCGAAAGGTGATCGAAAAGAGGCTATAGGCGACAATCTCAGGGGGTAGCTACTCCAAAAGGAAAGGTGATTTAGGAAGAGGCAATCTCGAAGGAACATTAGCTTAATCCCATAAATGTGGGGGTTGATCAACAATCTATGGCCAGTTTTGGTAACAACATTATGCCTACTTTATAAGGGAAGTTGACCAGCTAAAAGGGGGTGAAAGAAGAGAAAATGATTAAACTAGAATCTCGGATGTAATTAATTGGCACTCATCAAGGCATGATTGAGGAACTGAATGACATGGAAAAGGTGGTAGCAGGCAAGCATGGGGAGATTTCCAAATTTGCTAATGGACAGGTCAGTAATGCTTCTCTTAATATGGGTAGTAATAAAGGAGAAAAAGGCTAAAATAGGTTTTCTAGTTAGAAGAGGAAGGCTCAAGCAAGGCCAAAAAGGGTGGAGAGTATGACACATGGCGATAGTATGGTGATGGAGCTGAATCCCTTAACTAGGAAAAGGAAAAAAACAGATGGGAAAAGGTGATGTGGTGCAGAAAAGAAGCAAACTTCCTTAAGGGGTACAAAGTGATGAGAATCTGATGTTGGCAGTGGCTGCTGAGCAGCCTTGTCAATCACCATGAAACTCTTATGCTGGAACTTTCTAGGATTTGGAAACCCTCAAACAGTTCATGAGTTTCACTTATTCATGAAGGAAAAGGTCCCAAAAGTAGTGTTTCTTTATTAGACAAAATGTAAAAGACAGACAGTCGAGAAGATTTGAAACAGGTTGGGTTTTGCTTTTAGCTATGCAGTGGATTACAAGGGTAAAAATGATGGTTTGGCAATGTTGTGGAGCATGGATACAAAGGCTGAGCTGTTCTCTTATTCAAGAAGTCATATTCCCTTATTGATGTCCAATAAAGAAGATGATAGACAATGGCACTTAACTAGATTTTATGGAAATCCTGCAGTGGAGCAAAGAAAGGAGAGTTGGCAATTTCTGAGGTTGCTTAAGCCTAATAACCAATGACATTGGCTGTGCATGGGTGATTTCAATGAGATTTTGAGCAATGATGAAAAAGTTGGGGCAGCAAATAGACATTTCTTTCAAATGGAAAGGTTTAGAGAGGCTATTGATGACTGTGAGCTAAGTGACTTGGGTTTTAGTGACTCGAGGTTTACATGGAGTAACAAAAGAGAGGGAAGGGGATTAACAAAAGAAAGGCTCGATAGAGTACTGGGGAATAGTTTCAGGCCTATGTTATTTGAAAACAACTAAATTCAAGTTTTGCCAGTCATAGGCTTTGACCACTCTCTATTGTTTGTTCATTGTTATACGATGAAAAGGAGTTTATCCATAATAAGAGACTTTTCAAGTATGAGGCATTCTGGTCTAAGAAGCAGGAGTGTAAAGACATTATCAACATGGCATGAAGATCTTCTTGGGGTAGAAACAGCAAGGGTAACGTTAAGAAGGCTTTGAAAAGCTGCAGGAATCATTTAAGGGTCTGGGCTAAGGCCTCAAGTGGGGATCAACAAAAACAGATTGGACAAAAAAGGGACATGATTCAACAAATGCAGGATATGAATACAAGTGATTTTAATGATACTATTAAAGATCTTCAACAAGAGGTGGATGTAATATTGAAGGATGACGAGCTAAAGTGGAGGCAGTGGGCAAAGCAAAAGTGGCTTAAAGATGGGGATAGGAACTCAAACTTTTTTCATAAGGCTGCATTTGGTTCCTTGACCGAACTCAGCAGTTCAGATTAGACATCTTCTAACATTCAAACGCTCAACTCTCAAATCACTAAACTTATCTCAACTCAAAACTTCTTTACACGTAGGACCCACATCATTTTTCAACTCAACGCCTCTTTACACACGGGACCTACAACATTTTTCAACTTCCCATAAATACATCTAAACTCATATTAACATCCAAAAAAATCTATATTCATCCTAGATGAGGCCCAACTAAACTTACTCTACCATTTCAACTTACTATTATTCATATAGAACTCAACTCAGCTCAATTCAGTTTAACATCCAAACGCAACATTTCATAAGTGTGCTCCTCAAAGGAGGCAGACCAATACCATTAAGAAGATTTTTTATGAGAGGGGTGATTGGGTTAATAATCAGGTGGAAGTCAGTGAAGTGTTTCAAGTTTTTTACCAGAATCTATTTAAGACTTCTCAACCTAGGGGAATTGTGGAGGCATTGGAGGATCTTGAACTTGTAATAACTACAAGATGAATTTGAGGCTTATGAAGGTCTTTACCTAGGAGGAAGTGAAAGCTATAGTTTTCTATATGAATCATCTAAGCTCACCAAGCCCAAATGGGTTCTCTGTAGGTTTTTATCAAGACAACTAGAGTGTGGTTGGCGATGAGTTGGTGGCTACAGTGAAAGAGGTATTAGTGTTCACAAAAGACATTGAGGAAATTAATGAGACTTACATTACTTTGATCTCAAAGAAGAAGAACCAGTCTCTGAGTATTGACAAATTAGTTTATGCAATGTTCTTTACAAGGTAGTATCAAAAGTTATAGCCAAAAGATTAAAGAAAATTCTACCTAATATCATCTCTCCATCACAGTGTGCATTTGTCTCTGGTAGATTGATCTCAAATAACATTATTGTGGCCTATGAAGCTATACATTCCATGAAACATAGGATGAGGGGCAGAAAGGAAGGATATATGGCTCTTAAACTAGACATGAGTAGAGCTTATGATAGGATTAAATGGAGGTTCTTGGAAGCTGTCATGCACAAAATGGGGTTTGAGAGGGACTAGACTGAGTTGATATTGCAATGTGTGAGCACTGTGAAATATTCAATTTTGATTAATGGTTCTCCACAACAAGGCTTCTTTCCCTCGAGAGGTTTGAGACAAGGGGACCCATTATCCCCTTATCTTTTTATACTGTGTTCAGAAGTGCTTGGAAACATGTTGGATAGAGTTGAGAAGAAGGGATTTATCTCAGATTTTCCTTTTGCAAGAGGGACTTTGTTAGTTAACCGCCTCTTTTTTATAGATGACAACCTACTTTTTTGAATGGCCAATGCACTGGAGTGGAGAAGATTAAATAGGCTACTTAATGCTTATAAAATAGATTCTGGTCTGAGACTCAACTTGGATAAAACCTCAATATACTTTAGCAGTATTACTAGAGCAGCAACAAAAAGGCAATCCTTTCATCAACAAGGTTGAGAGAAGCCAAGTCTTATGAGAAGTATCTGGGGCTACCATCATATGTGGGGAAACACAAGCTAACAACCTTTAAGCCAATCTTGGACAATATAAGAAATAGAATGCAAAATGGGACAAGGTTTTTATCACAGGCAGGCAATGAGGTTTAAAGTATATTGTGCAGGCTATTCCAACCTATTGCATGAGTATTTTTAAGCTTCCCAAAGCTATCTTGAATGGCATCAATAGACTCATGCAGAATTTTTGGTGGGGCACTAGGGGGGACAGATCCAAACTTCAATGGTTTCCATGGAAAAGTTAGGGTAGTCAAAAGAGAAGGGGGTATTGGCTATAGAGATTTTGAAAATTTTAATATGGCCCTCTTAGCAAAGCAAGGATGGAGGTTAGTGCAACAACCACATACTCTAGCAGCTAGAGTTTGAAAGGTAAAATACTTTTATAGAACTAACTTTCTACATGGTAAGATGAGGAGTAACCCTTCCTCTTTATAGAGGAGTTTTATTGCTGCTAAGCAAGTGTTAACTGAAGCTTTGTTTTGGAGCATAGGGAATGGTGAGTTAGAATTTGGCAAGATAAATGGATCCCTTGGCCATTAACTTTTAGAGTTCAGTCCCAAAGGAAGGTGTTGGGTGCAGGGTCACTGGTGAGCTACCTAATTGATAAACAGAGCTGTAAGTGGAAGGTTTCTATGCTGCAGGAAATTTTTGAACAAGAAGAGGCGAATCTAATTAGTAGGATCACTATAAGTGTCGATAATGCCTCAGATAAACTGACATGGAGATGCACATGGGATGAAAAGTTTTCAGTTAAAAGTGCATATCATTTAATAGGTGAATTGGAAACTTATGGTCAGGGTCAATCACCCAATGGATCCTCTAAACAGAAGGTTTGGTCTTAGATTTGGAAAGTGGAGGTCACTAATGCTAGCATAATGCTGATATGGAGGGCTTGCCATGAGTCTATCCCTACAAAGCAAAATTTATTCAAGAGAATGATGGTTGAGTCTTCACTCTGTCCAGTGTGCATTATTGAACCAAAAACTATTAATCATGCATTGTGGTCATGCAGATCAGCCCAAGATGTGTGGGGCTTAAGTTCAAGGAAGCTACAAAAGGTTGTGGTAATGGAGTCTTCATTCAAGGAGTTAATGTCTCACCTATTATCAGTCCTGGATAAGAATGAAATAGATGAGTTTGCTGCAATAGTATACCAGGTGTGGAAGAGGAGGAAAAGTCTGGTTTTTTAGAACAAGTTTTGGGATCTAGGAAAAGTAGTCGAGCTTGCTAACCTAACTGTTTCAGGCTTTAAGGCAAAAAACCTGGTACAAGAAGTTGAACCTGCTAGATTAAGACAGTTTGCTTCTCAATGGAGTGCCTCACCTCAAAATGTATGCAAATCTAATTGGGATCTTGTTGTTGATAAAATACATTGTAGAGTTGGGATTGGAGAAGTGGTTCGAGATTAGGAAGGCAAGGTGGTGGCTTCGCTCAGATCACAAAAAGACTTATTTCCATATGCTTATTTGGCTGAATCATTAGCTGCTCTTAAAGCTATTATTCTGTGTCAACAATTGGGTTTAACTCATATAATGCTAGAAAAGGATGCACAACAAGTTCTATTGGATCTTTAATGCTTCAAACCAGAAGTGGAACTCAACTGGGATGGTTCTCAATGATGTCAAAGCTTTTTTGTTGAAGATGGAGCAGTGGTCGGTTCACTATGTCCCTAGAACTTTAAATACTATGGCTCATGTATTAGCCACGGATTCACTTAAACTCTCTGAATAGAGCATTATTTTGGAGGTCTCCCTTCATGTATTCATCCATTGAGATTATAACTTGAATAATATGGCTTATTCATTTAAAAAAAATAGCCTTGAGAACAAACTTAAAAGAAGTAAACAATTAAAAAATAAATCAAGATTCAGAGATACCTTAACATTATCCACATTTACTAAAAAAAAAATACCTTCATTTTCTCAACATCCAAAGAACAAAAACATTGCAATTTCGTGAACAGATATTAATTGAAATTAAAGATGATGATGTCCCTCAACTTCATTTCTATAACTGCATTTTTCGGCAACCAAACAGAGCACAACCTTTAATACCAAAACTCGTTTACCTCAAATGATTTTATTATTATTAATAACTACTTTAGTTATTAAAAAGACTCCAATATGCTTGAGCATCCACAAATAACATATATAAAGTTACAAAAAAACAAAGCTTCACCGGTAGAACACAATAAAGAACAATTCAAGACACAACCAACAAAATTAAAAATTTGAAAGGACTGGTAGTATAATATACCTAAGATTATGTCCTTTTAGTTAGCAGGTAGTAAAAGTTAATGACTAAGATGACTTAGAAAAACTGAGTCTTTTCTTTTAATAAAAAGGCTAGATTCCATATTCATGCAATTGCATGTTAGTGTACATATTTTCTTTATTTTCTTATTTTGACCATTCTCCTCTTCGATCTAGTTACATATATATAACTCTCGAATACATTTTGGTATCATATGATTTTTTTTGTCAATGTTAATTTTGGGCGTCTAATCAGTATGTTGGGGACTGTCAAATCACCACTTGTTCCAAAAGTTTAAGCAGATGAAAAGAGGTAAATTTTATTATTTATTTTATATCTTAACATTGATCTTCATGTGTAGGTCAGACTCCCCCTCAATGGGTGGCCTAACACGTGAAATATTTAATTAAATGAGATAGAGTGTAGAGTCAGGATTTGAATTTAAAACCTCTACTCTGATACCATGTGAAATTACCACTTGTCTCAAACGGTTAAGCTGATGAAAAGATGTAAATTTTATTATTTATTTAATATCTTCTCCGGGATTAAAATGCAAGAAATTTGAAATGCATGTACTGATTCCAATTTACACTCGTAATAAAAGAGAAGACAATTATCTAAGGGTAGACTTCAAATTATAGGAGAGAAAGATAATATGGACCTGAAGCTATTTTTGTCATTTATGTATAAGCTACGTAATAAGGATTAAGGCTGCCACGTTTGGTTAGCCAATACAAATGAGATGTTTTCATCTCATATGTACTGTATAGTAGTTTTCCTTATCCAAACACAGTATATTTCATGTCTAAATTTTAAAAATATTCACTTAAATAAACAGTAATGAACAGTGAATACTGACAATAAACAGTGCACTTTTCGGCTCTCTAATCAACAATGAGACCCGCACATTTTTCAAATCCCAAAAATTAAAAACTATCTCATATTATCTCACTATCCAAACACACATTTTTTTTTTTGCAAACTATTTCATTTTATCTTAACTCACAAATTTCATTACTATTCAAAACATCTCATCTAATTTTATCTGAACTGTGGGGCTAAGTGCTACTTTTCTTAGAAATTGGCGACTTTTGCATCAATTCTAGCTACCTATACGCAGAGCACTAAAATTTATAGCCATGATGACAAATGTCCAAAAGCTAACACGTGTGTTGTCTGTATTCAAGATAAAAGCTTGTCTAAAGATCGTATAATTTTACCCGTTATGACTGAGAGTTCTTTAACTTCTTTTGTCAACGTGGCTTCGTTTGGTTACACAGTGCTACATGTACATACATTTTTATTTATACTTTTACTTACAAAAGTCATTTTGTTAGTTTTCTTTTGAAATTCAAATTTTGAAATTCAAATTTCATGATTTTCAACATATCAATAACTAACACGTGGAGAAGTAAGTTTTTTGTAAATTTTTCTTGAGTACATTTAGCATTTTCCTTTAACAAATAACTGGCGTGCATATTCAAAGCAAAGCCAAACAAACAATTAAGCTAAATAAATAACTGAGACAAGCAAACAGAAGAAAAGAAAATGGCATTTGGCGTCTATGGAGCTTTGTGTTCCAAAGTGGGTTTAGTTTCTTTTTTGTTTGTTGCCTAAAGTCTACTTGAAAGTGCATGACCTCAGTTTCAAGAAATTTTTCCATTGATTATATATCCAATTGGTTGGAGACTATTGAGGCCAAAATGCACCCCAAGAAATAAATGCTCAGTCAGGCCGATCAAACTAGCGCACCAGAACGAATACTGCAAAGACTTAGCCAGACTGATGGTCCAAGGGCCTGCCATTTGGCAAGAAGACGAGGCCACAGGAGGTAAACTGAGGTTAGTAGCGTAGGAAAGCCTTCTTGCTAACTTGAAGGTCAAACCTACCCCCATTAAAGAGAATCCGCCAAGATTGTCAAAGGGTAGGCTGCACTAAATTTGGTAAGGCGTCCGTCTGTGAAGGGCCTGCGGGATGTGCACGTCTGCATTGAAGAGATGGGGTTTCATCTAGATTGTTAACCAGGCACACCGCATTAAATATGCAAATATGTTCACTCAGGGGAACGAGCCTCGGGCGGGCCGAAATGGCCCCAGACTCCAAAGGAGTTATCGCATTAACTGTGCAAATATGTCCGCTCAGAAAAACGAACCCCGGGCAAGCCAAAATGACCCTAGACTCCAAAGAAATTACAGCATTAAATGCAGTAACATGCCCACTCTGAAAAAAGGTCAACCGTCATACTAGTGAGCAAGAATTGAGGAAACCCCATCCCCAAAGGGAACAAGAGATACAAAAATGTGAAGAAGGAAAAGTCTACAAGTATGTTGACTACAACTTATCATTTACTCTTCTTCCAACATTCTGCATTATAGATATTCCAATTGGCACTAACTTAAGCATCAAAGATATTCCCCTGCCAGAGAAGTCGTGCTAGCTTTCTTGGTTTTAGGTGTGAATGGGTGGGCAGTACAGAGCAGATGCAATCGTGGAGGTGTGAAACACGTTCTTAACAGAGATAATTGCATTTTCCATATTCTAAAATATTTCTAAATTGGGGTTAAGCAATGAGATAGTTGTCGTATTTACTCAAAACTTCGTATAATTTGAAACTTAAATCATGTTTCAACATGTTTAAAAATGGAAAGAAATGAACCAAGAAAAATGTGCCATGTCTCACTTCGTTTGGTGGAGATTTACGTCCCGTTTGGATATATAAACGGTTTTTTCTCATCTCATTTCATCATTACAACTTTTTTGAGTTTCCCCCACAAAATTTAATAAACAATTCAACTTTTTCAAATCTTAAAACAATAATAATATTCTAAGAATATTTTATTCAACTTTTAACTTTCATCTAAAACAATCTCATCTCATCTCAATATCCAAACAGAACCTTAATGCATAATTGACAAATATGGCATAAAAGCCAAATCAAATATCGTGAACATGACTTTTATATAATTAAATAAATATTGCTCAGCAATTGGTCCTTCAAAGCATGCTATATTCTTAGTGTCCATTTAAATTTATCAAGTAATCATGCAATTGGATACATCAATTTATACTATATCGGTTCAGTAAGTAAACCTTCATGGAAAAGATGGTCGATATGTCAGTATAACAAAAAGGCCTTTTCCCCACTAAAAGATTTGTCCGAAATAGTCAGCATTATTGTTAGAAATGACTTTTTCCCTCCATTTCAACTCGTAGAAGACTCCTTAGAAATAACTGACAATGGATGCTGCCAGTAGCCGCAAATTTAATTAATGTCCCAAATACTATTATTTATGGCATATGATATAATCGTTAGAAATATAGAGTTTTAGTGGGAAATATATCACACACGAGTGGAGCTTGCTCTCGACAAAGTTTATTGTGGAGAATTATGTTGCCGGAAATTCCTATTTCAAACAATAAATATGATAGGAAATACTTTTTTCTAGCTTGAAAAAAATATTTCCGGCAATTTATTCTCATCTTAAATAATCTTTTATGAAATAAAAAAAAAATACTACCAAAATAGTATCATAGGCTCACAGCCTTATACCTAAAATACATAAAGAATGTGAACAATATATTACAAAAAAGAAAATATTGGAATACAAATAACAATTTCTAAGTAGTTTTAAAAGAAAGGGAAAAAAAAGGCACAATTACTAAACATCATTATCATGCTTTTTAACTCCACTACAACTCCATTATTTAATCCCAACACTTCAACACAATCCATCTCCATCCAATCTTTATACATTAACACCAAACATCTCAATACAATGCATTTGTGTAGCATTTAACAAAGTCAAATATAATTATACAATTACAAATCATTTCTACGCTCATTGGACAAATACTAGTGTAACCAAGGAGTAAATATTGAATCTATCCATTACATAACTATAATACAAATATGAAATTACTCTTGAAACCCATGAGCATACTATTACTAAATCTATAGTCCACTTAAACTCAACATACAATAAACTAACACAATCAAGATTTGCATTACAAGATATACCCTTATACCTAAAAAAAAAAAAAAAAAAACCTTGTACTTGAAGAAAATAAATGCTATAAAATAAAGTGCATAAACTGTAAAGTATATAACCCATTCATGCAAAATAGCGCAACAAATTTGAAGACGTCAGTCATTGGCTGACATCCAGCTTGAGTTGCAGGAACAATAAAATCAGTCTGGCTTATTGTCTGGATTTATCCTATATTGATAAGTCACAATTATAACTTTGATTTATTAAATGAAATGAAGTCTGTTTCCATTATAAAATAAATGAATATGTTTTTTTTTTTAATTTATTTATCCAGTTCAATTATATTGCTTGTTGCTTCCTCCTTCTTCCCTGTAGATCTTTGACAAGAAAATTCTCTAGCATCTCAAGTAATCGGGCAAGAACATCTTGCCCAAACAACTCCAAATGAGATAACCTCCATTCAACTTTCCCATCAACCATTATTTGATTTTCATGCCATCTATAATCAACTAGTAAATTACAATGCTGACCCAAAAAGCATAATTTCCGATCATACGCCAGGCACTCAAATTAAGTCTTTTCATTACATGTTGAGCATGCCAATTTATTTTTTGTGCTCTCTCAGGATAAGTTTCCATAAACAGAAAAACCATTTACGTCCACAACAAAATAGCATGCATCTTTAATGAAATTGATAACATATCATAAGTCCAGACACCATTTTCCAACAATTCTTTCACCTCTATGATTTGTGCCTCGAAATAAGTAGACCCGATAAAAAATAAAGATCCTTCAGGCACTCCAAGGTGACAAGTTGTATGACATTATTACTACAACTAAAGTATTATAAGAAGTCTTCATATCTAATTCCATCTCTCACAAGCAACACAGTTCAAATTTCTTTCTCTCTCTCTAGGTTGCATGCATATATTTTTTTAAGAGTACTGCCACATCTATAAAAAAATTATATAAAAATAATCTCACAAACTAACGTGATTTCATCTAATAGTAAGATCTACTTTAAAATAAAAATAATTTTATAATCTGAGAAACCACATCAAGCCACATCAGTTTGTGAGATTACATTTGTGTAATCTCTTTGTGGTTAGAGTATTACTCTTTTCTTGAACTTTTTAACTTAATAAATCAGAAATTCGTCTAACGGGGCCATTTAACTCGAACTTAATATATATTACAACAACAATTTTTGATTTGGTATAATAGATATAACAAATACTAGTGCAATTTAAACATAAGCTCCCTCTGCTTATGGCTATTTGCAATTAGCTCCCTGTACTTATTTTTTAAGGATAAACTGTCTATGGTATTAAATAATTTGGATCAGATCCCTCTGTTACATTTTTCATTTTAACGGATTACACGTGTCATCTCATGAGCCTAAAACGTGTAATTATTTTTTCTTATTTTTAAAATTTAAAATGAAAATAATTTTTTTAAATATTTTTTTATTAAAAACATAAAAAATTAAAAAACAAATTGTAATTTGTGGGAGGGAAGATCTCCCCACTGCGGCCAAACCATTGAAGTGGTTGAATGGTGGTCGAATCTATCCACCCATGCTATGGCCATACTTAACCACCACATGGTGGTAGAACGTGGCAGACCACCCCTGATGGCCTGAGCTCAGCCACCACGTGGTGGCCGCCGGTGGGGAAGGAAGGACTCTCCTTCCACAAAAACTGAGTTTATCTATTATTTTATTCTTATTTTTTTAATTAAATATTATTTTTTAATTTTATCTTGGATTTTGAAAAGTAATTTGATACTTGGCAGCTTACGAGTTGACATGCGTCATCCATTAGCTAAGATGAACGAAAAGTAAAAGGAGGGATGTGATCCAAATTATTTAATACCACATGGGGTTAATCCTTAAAAAATTCACAGGGGCTAAATCGCAAATGGGCATAAGCATAGGGGGTTGATGACTAGATTTTCATAAATACTAATATGATATAAGTACACTATCTACAGAGAGTATATATAGTTGTAAGAGCTAAACTATACATCAACCGCACACAACACACACTCCCTACATGGCAGGTATTTTCTTTTTTTCTTTTTTTAACAAAACGTGGATTTTGTTACGTGTGAAAAGTTGAGTGTGTGATGTGTGTGTTGGGCAACCAGCGGATGCAAATATTTATTCTAGTTGTAATTAGGATTGGGCAACGGGTGCCTACCCACCGGCCCATCCATGTATCCTACCTAGCCCACATTGTATTGGGAAAACAATCCGCCCGATTCACTGAGTGGTCAGGCCGGGTAGAAAATTAAAATAAAATTTGTAATGTGTATATATACATATGTAAACACTATAGGTAGATCTCTCATTCAATTATACAATAAGTTAGTATGGTATAATAAATATGATAAGTACTAATATGATATAAGTACACTATAAAGATATTAAACATTATAACTATAATATACTATTGTGGCTTGATCCAAATTATGCGAGCACACAACAAATTTGTATAGGCTCATTCTTGAACTTCAAACATGAACTTGGATCCAACATTGATCATAAGGAAATGAAGAGAAATTTACAATAAAAAACTTACTTCTCCACATGTAAGTTATTGATATGCTAAAAATCATAAAATTTGAATTTCAAAATTTGAATTTCAAAAGAAAACTAGCATAATGAGTCTTGTAAGTAAAACTGTAAGTACATATAGTACTACTCTTTATTTAAAGTCTATTAATCATGCCTTTGGTTCAATCTTTTTAGTTTTTGGAAGACAAACGTATCGAAACTTGATGCAGGAGGATCTGAGTCAGATGATGCTAAGTTGTCAGATTGTACGTTGACTATGCTGAAATACCTTGAGGTGGCAGATCAGCATAAAGAAGGCAGGAAATCGTGATCTTTCCTTGTTTGGGGCAGTTTTGGGCACGTTCCAGTATTTTAATCATAACTTTGGCTACGGGTATTAGAATCGCGCATATGACCCCAATTCGGAAAGCTCTTATTGGTGCGCACGTCGTGGGCACCCAGCTATGCTTGGTGTGCATCTTTTTCGAGGCCAAATTTCACTGTTTTCTCCTCCAATTTCCTATTTTTAGTTATTTTTTGCCTTTTATGGTAATATTTCATATACTGTTTTGGAAGTGATTCTGAACTCGATTTGAACCAGAATTTTGGTAGATTACTTCTTAGTTTATGTATTTGATTTTGGCATGATTATTGAAATTTTGCTATTTTTAGTAAAATTTCAATACAGTCGATTTTCAGTTATTACAGCTCTGCTTATGGGTTGATTTTGATTATTCTTGATTAATGATAATTTGAATTGACATCAGAGATGTTTTCTCTGTGTTTTTGGACAATCTCTTGTTTTCTTTCCTGTGAATCATCTGTTGAAACTAGCCTACAGAATAATCGCTATTCTGTCCAGCATCAAAACCATAATGATATTCCATAATAGATAATTGAATATAAGTAGGATTATGCGCCCACTCTAACAGTTACGTCTTAACTGGTGATAACCCATAGGCCTATCGCATATCTGAAAGTTTAATTTTGCACAAGATATTGGTTCCATGGATTTGAAGTTTTTTTGTGAGTTTAAATGAAACTCAATTGCTAACTAGTCCTTCCAAATGAATAATAAAAAAGTCTCAAATATTTTCATGCTTCGGATTACATCAAACAATGTCGAGTCCAAAGATTCATGGTACCAAGGAAAAAGGGCGCGGAGGTCAGCAAACCACGCGACCCTTAAACGCCAACGTTGAATACAAAAAATTGTGGTTCAAAGGAAAGAGGCGCAGAAGACAACAACGACAAGTACAAAAACAAGTCACTCGCAGAGTAAAAAGAAAGAGCGTCGTGAAATAAAAGCAAAATGTAACATAATAAAAAGCCAAAACCGGCTAAGTGTTCCCAACATGTACAAGTACAAAAGGCAAGTACAAAAGTGTTTATATTGTTTACAAAAAGCTGTTACAAATGTAGTAGTGGGAGACAACTATTTACAAAAGGCTCAGTACTAGGATCGCCAGAAGGTGGAGGTTGATGAGGACTGTCAATTGTCAAAGGCATCGAGAATGGAGTCCCGACCAAAGGCATCAACAAACTAATGCGAGGCTGTATTAGGTTTAAACATCTCTAAATTTAAACACCTCAAGTCAGTATGGGATTGGCCAACAAGTGCAATCTAAGCCGTAGCACGCCAGCCCCATACCCATAACCAAAAGCATGATCCCTGACGTCACGCGCCGACGGCAGCTGAGGATGAAGGCGGACAAGTTCCTTCCTTGCAGCTGCCAAGTCAGACTCCAATGTCTTCACCTGTTGGGTCTTTTCCTTCAGTCAGGCATACTTATGAAGAAGCATTTTATTAAGCTTCCTCTACTATTCGTCTGTGTCAGCATGAACTTTACCATCATACCTTACCTCAGACCCATAATGGGGACCCAGGGGGAAAGCCTCAGGAGATGCCACCACTAAGCCCGCTCCAATCCTAGGGGCCTTACCCAAATCTCCCATCGGGAGAACAATGTCAATGTAAGCATGTTCAACATCTCACAAACCGATGTCCTCATTAGCGAGACCGCCTAGAGGGAACACCCTCCTCTAAGGGAAAGGACTTTGCATCATCCCCAAATGAGGGAAAATGAGAGGGCATAGAAACATGGTCGCTGCCAGCCCCCAGGTTAAGTGGAGGAGTCTCTCCCCCTGAGATGGTCGTGGGCAAATAGTGGGGAGTTGAACTTTTACCTTCACTCCCTTCCTTATGTCTTCAAAAATAGGAGCTTTGCCACCCTTCTCTCCACCCTGGATACCACGGTTGCCTAGGTCACCATCTTCACTACCCTGATTTCCCTCGTGGGCCGCTCGGTCGGCAAGGCCAACGAAAAGGCAGTGTCCACATCCACATTGACCTCGCCACTTTTCCTTGGCAAATCAAAAGCTTCGAATGTAGGGAACTCAAAGGTGAGGCTAGATGCCGAATCAAATTGTTGAGAAGAAAGATCAAAGTCAAAAGCAGTCGCCAGGTCAGAAAAAGGCTTGGCCCATCAAGCCCTCAACGTCATCAAGACCTAGGGAAGGCGCGTGTGCTGATGAGTGATTAGGGGTAGAAGGTGGGGTATCCTGAGGCGCTAACACTTGTGGCTACAGCCCCCCTCTTTGCCGCAGGAGAAGGTGTATCCATAGTAGGCTGGCAAAAACGCTTCTGCGAAGCCTTTGAAGAAGACTCAAAGGAAGGCTTAGTTGGGGGAGATGGCACCATGACCTTTTTTTGAAAGAGGTGACCCTTGACCTTCAAACGATTAGGCATTACCAAGAAATGATCAATATTGGCAGGTGTCAAGAGATCCTCAGTCCAAAGGTCGTCTTCATGCTCACTCGCCCAAGTGGCAACCATGTCAACACGGGATTGCTCCCAATCAGATAGAGGTTCCAAAGCCTCCATCAGGCCTTTGTCATCTGGAATTTTACTCCAGGTAGCTCTAATTGGGAATTCCTGGCACATAGCCTCTAAATTGAGAAATTCCCAACCTACGCCAAAGACCAAGAAAAACTTCCTCGTCCATTGTTTGACATTTGAATGATGGCTCTCAAAATCGGCCAATCGCTGCTTCCTAATTCGAAAGCTACAAATGTTATCCAGAGAGCTCTTTAAAGAATAAAACGCCAAGAACTCTTAGGCGATTAAATCTGGGTATTCTTCCCTAGCGGGTTCCAAAACTAAACGAAACACAATACAAGAACATAGAAGAACCCGCCATGCATGAGAATGAAGTTGCACAAGGGCTAGCCGAAGAAGATCAAGAACGTCGCGTATTGCTGAACAAAAAGGAAATTGCAAACCCTGGGTTTGGGTACACACGGGAAAAGCAACCATTTCGGTGAACCCTTCTTCATCAATGCAGTCATGGAGAGGGAATTCCAAGAGTATTGAGTCTAGGATCCTGTAGGTGTTGTGTAGATATGTCAAGTCCCTAGCAGTGTGGGTTGAGCACCACCCAAAACCTTCGAAGTATGGGACATCTTTAGCAGAAGAAGACTCTAGGACAATAAGGGTTTGGGATGTGTTTCGTTGGGCCATGAGGATGACAAAGAAGCAGAGGGAAAGGAAGAAATGACAAAGATTAGGGCCGCAGATAAAGAAGTCGAGATAGTGGGGTCTCAAGAACGCAAAAAAGAAAGGAAGAAATCGGGAAGGAGATGAAAAATGAGGAGTAGGGAAATGAATAGCAGGTGATAACTGCAAATCATCATTACCTGACTAAATGACGTGACTGAAAGAGAACATTACGACAGTTATTGGGTAACGTACACACGTTTCCCAAGTTTGAAATTCCCGCCTCTTGATAAGTGAAAATGACTAGTAAAGTAATAAATGGGCCAACAAGGTAGTCCATAGATTTAAAATTCCTAGCGGGGTAGTCTAGGGTCTCAAACGTCCTCGACTGAGTAAAGCAAGATATTTACAATTCATTCATTAGTGAATTCCCCATGCTTACATGTAAGAGGAATTAGCGAGGTAACAAAAGGAGTTAATATTGGTTTGGCCCAAATTAGGGAGAAATAAATCTCGTATTATGAAAATGGATAATGTGGTGATTAGATAACTTCGATATATCAGGGGTAAGCCTTCTAACGGCTAAGTATTGTACAAAGTTAATCAGTTTATAGTACTCATTCAATATTCTTCATGCCCATATATAGGAGTAATATGTAACCTTCGAATAATCTGATTAAGTATTATTGAATTGTTATCTCTCACTTATTGCTAACTTAAGCATCGGATGTGTCGCACGCACATCGCACTGCCCACTTAACGATTTTCAAGTTAATGATCACGACCGGTGTTAGGACGCGTTCTTTACATATGTGTTATTTTCTTTGTTTCTGGATTATTTTCTATGTAAATTCTGGTTGTTTCTACGAATGTAATTAGTTTCAATAATTAATTAAAATTTAATTTTTAAGGCTTTTATAGTGTAGAGTTTATTACAAGAAGAATTATAATTTTGTCCTTTCGAATAAGATTTTATAGTTAAAAAATTATATTTACAAATCAATGAAAGACAACGCTGTCAACTGGCATGAAATTGGTCTTAATTATGAAACGACTTTGCCTGATATCAAAGTGAGTTTTATTTTTTTTATTTTTTTATCGAAAGGGGACAACTATGAGCATGGCATGAGTTTTGTTTTGTTTTCCTTTAAAGAACAATTCTGCTATGTACAGTCATCATGTACAGTCGCCGCACAGTCGGCTGATATAAACTACTGACCTGGCAGTGGCTGTTAATTAAACAAAAAAGAAAAAAAAAAGAGTGCAGAATTTCTAACACCCGTTCTTCTTCCTCTTTGTATTGGGACAAACCCAGAAGACAAGAATAAAAGGTGAATTTGTAGATCAAAATCGATTAAGTGCACAAAGAGCAAAGTTGTCTGAAGAAAATGCCAGGGGGAGTTTTTTCTTCTTATTATTCTTTTTCTTCCATTGATGAGATCCGCCGTGAGGTCAAGTCCACCGATCCCCACACCAAGTCCACCGGCCTCCAAAAGCTCTCTTACCTCTCCTCCTTTCACTTCCAGGACACCGCCTTCCATGTCGTAGAAGGTTACTGGTCAGGAGTTTGGCACCACTATAGGTCGTCCTCGTCGTTGTGCAACTGTACGGTAACAATTGTAAAACTAAAATGCCCACTACAGTAACTTTTTGGTGATAAATTCATCAACAACATAATTACGATAACAAAGAAATCTATAGTCTACCACAATCGACAACAGAAGGTTGAAGCTAGCAAAAACTTGGATTACTCGAATCTAGAAGCCACTGTTTTTTGTACGAGGAACTTTGTGAACCACAAAGGGTAAAATCAACTGTGAGAGAAGCCTGAAATAATAAACAAAATAACGATACAGCTTATGGATCCATAACAACAAGGTTACTTCGGAAACGAGGCCAATAAATTCCCAATCTTCGGTCTAAACCCGAAATGAATTAGACATTTCATCAAACAGACACACTGCAAGTAGGGTGGCGGCAAAGACTCCACGTCCCACTAGTAGAGTTAAAATAAGGGAAAAAAAAAAGGCATGAAGAAGATGCAGAAAACGTACAAGATCATAGATAGCATGGATATGGGAATAGCCAAGTAATCAGTAGCACAACCTCCTTCCATTGCACAGCTTGCCATTTTCCTTGGTAAAATTAAGATGTTTACGCCACTGTATCAAAATTCAGTAATTCAAGCATTAGAGCAATGAGTCTAGGCGTACCATCCATGGCATTACTATAGGAGTTTAGCCCCCAAACCCATAGAGGGTTTTGCCCTGCCTCTTCAAGGCATAGATGACGTCCATGGCGGTTACAGTCTTGCGGCAAGCATGCTCTATGTAGGTAACGGCGTCGAGGATCACGTTCTCGAGGAAGATCTTGAGAACGCCATGAGTCTCCTCATAGATGAGGCTCGAGGGATTGTTCTATCTCAGATGCTCGAGGGAATTCTCGAATTCACGAAGGGAAGAGAGAGATGGGGAAAACCTGGGGGAGGGGAGGGGAGGGGAGGGGGGGAGGAACATGAGTTTGGAAAACCGTGTTTTGTTCATTTTGAATGAAACGGTTCGTTTCATTTTTGTCTACGTGGGTGGCACCGACTACGCATAGCGACTTCCACACCTGACTGTAATAAGAGTTTCTCTTTAAAGAAAGTCCTACGATCAGATATCTCGAAAGTAAATTTATAAATTAACATGATTTTATTTGATATGTTAAATTTATTTTATAATAAATATAATTTTATAATTTAATATACTACATCCAGTTACACCAATTTATAAATTTACTTTTATAAAAAACTTTTTATAACTAAAATATTTCTATTTTTTAAATGAAAAATTCTACTTAATATTCTTACACTACACACTATATATAATTTTTTATTTATTAAATATGTGATGTTAGATGATGAATAACATAATTCATATGGTGTAAAGAGAGATGAGCAACAAAGCAATTTTTAAATAGATATACGTTGGCTAGAGACCGCTCATGTTATGTGCCTTCCGGTGGTTGGCATTGCTTGCCATTTCATTAAAGTTGCAGTTCCAACAACGAACGGATGTTCGGACCCTACCTACATGTTTTGTGGCTGTCATTAGCCCTTGTTGTCGCGAGATGTTTGGTCAGGTCCTGCAAAAAGTCGAGAACAACTAGAAAGTGACTGCCCTAGCTCTATATTGATTAACTCAAACACTAATAAAATCTTATCCTTTTAAAAACCTTTCGACTTTTTTATGTGTTTGAATTAATAAAATATATATTATTATAATATAAAGTTATAAATTAATTATGAAATGATTGTATTTGGACCACTTCTTTTAAAGATAACTTATAACCGTTTTTATTATAAACTTTTGACTTTGGTGGTGATTGATTGATATGATACGCATATACGAAATATTGGTTGGACCTGAAATCCAAACAAGTTTCTTATGTTCTATGAGGCGTACATCACTGACACTTGACTGAAAACCATAGTTTTTTTCTTAGATTTTTAATTATATTTTAATTGAGCAAACAGGAAACTAGGACGAATTTTTCAAAGTTTATTTTGTAGATTATTGATTGAAGATTCTCAAGAAATTTTTGTTGAATAAATTGTTTTAAGAATCGCAGATATCTATAGGGGTCAAATCAGTAGCCTAAAAGTTAGTCTCAAGATAAAACTGAAAGTCAAGCTAAAAGAAAATACTCTCAGACTTGTAAAAAGAAAAGATTCACAAGATAAGTTGGGCTCAATTACTCCAAAGAAACATACCTTTACATAAGGCGGATCTCTCCACAAGATCTCTAGACACAAGACTCTATACGAGCTCTCCACACAAGCTCCCTATGTGCAAATTCCACCACACACAATAATTCTAAAGGATCATTATAAAATCATTCCTAAATTCTTTCATTGTATTGTGAAATATGTGAGGTTATGAAAAATCATAAAATTATTAATTATAGTAAATTTCGTCTCAAAACAACTCGTGAATGTATGTATATACCGAACCCCTATCTTATCTTTCTTTACTTATTTTTATTTACTTATTTGTTATTATTTTATATATGAACGTAAAGAGTATCGTATTGACGACCGAACCATCATTGTGAGTTAAAAGATAATTATTTTTCATATAATATAATTAATTTATAAATTTTAAAATTTAAAATTTATTTTTAAATTAAATTATATCACACGAGTGATATATATTATAAAAGATTTGAAATCAGAATTATTGAAAATAAATAAATAACTCCTGAACGATGAGGCATGGATGCTTTATTCGGTGCCGCCCACAATTATGCGGCCACAGCAATCAGTAGCTAGCGGATTAACAATCTAGAATTGAAAGAGTCTTTATTCCTCCACGTAAGATCACCACCTTTCGGCGACGTGGCACTCCTCTCGTAGAAAAACAAACAATGCAGGAGCTGCGAAAACCCGACACGTGCGCTTCTAGTGGGCCCCATCAGCACGATGAAATCGGCACCACCACAGAAAAGAGTGGCTGCAAGGACGCCACGTCATCCTCACAACCAGAGGCCAATTACGGCCAACCTTTTGATTCGACCCCTCACGAAGATATTTTTTCCGGATTTCGCGGTCCTGGAGTAAACCAGTGATTAAAATTATAAAATATCTAAAGCGGTTTCAGATATTTGCTTCGCTTCGTTCTTACTCTTGCATATATTGGTGCGCAGATCGTTGAGGGTTAGGGTTTTGAGTGCTAGGAGGAGGCCGCCATGGACATGGAGAGACAAGATGATCACCATCATAACGAGGATGGGACTGGAGAGGTTGTCAGGTGGGAGAGGTTGAGGGTTCTGCTCGTCGAACCTGATGATTCCACTCGCCAGATTATCGCCGCACTTCTCAGAAAATGCAGCTACAGAGGTCACTACCTTTTGCGTCTCTGACTCAGTGAATCTCCTTTCTGTTACTTTCATTTGATTCGATTGGTTCCTTCTCTTCTCTACTTGTTGCTATAACTTACGATTTCAATCATTTTTCGCTCTCTTTGTATGTTTTTCTTCGGTTTTGTGCATTTCTATATCATTTCGATTTCATTTAAACGGTTCTTTTCCTGAATAAAAAGAAAATATTTTAGTTTTTTATGTTTGTATCATGGAGATTTTTATTCCATGATTTTATTGCTCAATATATTAACTTCATCACGACTTGATAAATCTGCATCGGTTTATGGGCAGCCTTTGGTGTTAGGTTCAGTACTTGGGTCTTTGTGTTTTTAATCACTGATGGATACATTTTCTCAACCATTTTTAAGATCAACCATCTTATGTTTACTTAAAATAAAGCGCTCCACTACATGTGTCTGTGTTACATATTGGGGAAGTTAAAATTTTTTTTCCTTAGGTCTGTGCCTTATATGTTGTGTTCTGCAAAATCTCATTTTTACTCATCAAATTCTTTACCTGACAACGGGGGGCTTCAGCGAGCCTGCTAACATGGAACTCAGGAACTAAGTACCTCTTCCTTTGTGAAACATACCTCTTATATGGATAAATAAACTCTGTGGAAAACCAAACTGTGTTTTATGTTCCTATTTCTTCAAGTGAGTCAATGGAAGTATTATGCCTTAAAATTTTGATGAATTACAGTTTTGGAACTCAACATAAACTGTATTTCTCAAACAGTTGCAGCAGTCGCTGATGGATTAAAGGCATGGGAGACGTTAAAGGGGAGACCTCATAACATCGATCTCATATTAACTGAAGTGGAGTCGCCATCAATATCTGGATTTGCACTTCTTACCTTAGTCATGGGGCATGACAGTTGCAAGAATATTCCTGTTATAAGTATGTTAATTGACAAAGCTGTCACTTTATTTTATTGACTTGATCTTAAATAGGATGAGAAGCTAAATGTGTTAACATTAATTCTCTTGGCTGATACAGTGATGTCTTCACACGATTCAATCAACATGGTATTGAAATGCATGTTAAAAGGTGCAGCTGATTTTCTAATAAAGCCTGTCAGGAAGAATGAGCTAAGAAACCTTTGGCAGCATGTATGGAGAAGGCATTCTGTATGTTTCTAACCTTTAACTTTGCTTCTGCAGCACTTTGGATTTTTCTCTGTCTCTCTCTTTATTGTGGCATGGAAATCAATGTGTAAGTGAACTTATTTTTGTTCATTTCATCTGAACAGTTGACTGGTGGGAATTTTCCTCAAAACTTGACTGTTCGACTGCAAAAAGATGAAGCCAGTTCTGAAAATAATGCAGGAAGCAATAATTCAAGCGATTGCATTGCTTCTACACACAGAAATATTGAATGCAGTGAGAAAGAGAGCGACTCCCAAGTGAGTACCTTCTCATCTTTTAGCTATGCTCAAGGCATAGTACTTTGTAAGCTGTGAATTGTGGGAGAAGTGTTACTAGTAACACTTTCTCAGATGTCAGTCTCCTCTTAATATGTTACAGCTAAAGAGAGTAACGAGTGATGAAAAAATTCCATTTGACTTGCTAAAGCTTAAATGGTTCTTTCCATTTAACTTGCTAAACTTAAACGGTTTTTCCTTGATCTCTTCTTCTGGCCCATGGATTGGACAGAAGAAATGGAGAGAAATAAGTTAGAATACTGTATCCAGGATCCATGGAACGCATACGTAAGGCCAACTATATAGCTTGAGAAAAGCTTCCTTCTCCTGATTAGGTTGGCTTGCTTCATGGAGTGTCACATAGAGACTGCATGTTTTGCCACTTCTTGTGCAGAGCTCTTGTACAATTCTTTATTTGGAAGCTGAAAGTGCATACATGCAAAATATGCAGGATCCTTCAGAGAACAACTGTGGTGGTGCTTCAAATTTGAGAAATATAATTATGGAGAAGCAGGGAGGGTATGCTCAGTTGGATAAGGAATCAGTTATGCCTGGTAGTCAAGATGAAGGTCCGTTATATTATCTTGTTTCCCTGTTTTTTTTTTTTTTTTTTTGTATTTTATTTCTATTGAAATGATCTCTCCCCTATTATTTAATGATGGGAAAATCTAACATTCTAGTCACTGCAGAAAAATCAAATAGACTTGCATCAGAGGTTACACTGTACAGAGCAGCTTCAAACTCAACTGCTCTGAGATTGGAAGAAGACACTGCTTGTGCTGAATCTATTACTCAAAATGATGGTGTGCGAGTGGAAAGAAGTAGAGGCAATGCTAATATTGCTAGTAAGACTCATAGCTGCAACAATGAATTGGTTGAACCTTCTAGTGGAGCCATTGACTTGATTGGCACATTTGATAATCATCCCAAGTGCACTTATGAGAATACAAAGTATAATGATGTTGGCACAGACAAGCTTGAACTTGTTCCAAATTTACAACTTTCTCTGAGAAGAACGTGCTCAAGTAGCTCAAATAACCACTGGACTGAGGAAAGGCCTCTACTGAACCATTCTAATGCATCTCCGTTTTCATGGTGAGTGTCTTAGGTTAAAACACAATTTTATATCAATCAAGTGGCTTGGGAAGGAGCATGGGACTGTATTTAGTACCTAAAAGAACCTTTGCAAAGTTTCTGTAGATGACAGTTGCGATTTTAATAATGCATAGTTTTTTTAATTGGTATACTTATACCCATGATATGATAAAGACCAATTATTGAACTCTATTTTTTGGTAGGCATATTTCAATGACTCGTGCTAGTAGAAGCATTTCACATTCTTCTAACTATTTGATAATAAACCTAGAGGATGGATATATCTATTTGAAGTCACCTAATTCGTTCTGATCTTTGATCTTGAATTTATATTTTTTTTACTCCTAGAGCGAGGGTCCAAGTTATGTCAGACCTAAAATGATTATATTGATTTTGAGAATTTCATCGTGTGAAGGTTAAGGTCATTCTCAATTACTGTTTGTTATTCTCCTTGGGAGTTACTGAATTGTGAATGAAAGGTAGTGAGCTCACATCGCAGACTTTTGACAAACCTGTCTGCAGGTATAATAGTAGCACGACACTATCTAGGCATTGCACCAATTTGGAGGAGGGTGGAAGTATGTCCCATGAACTTTCATCTTATCAACTTTCTGGAAGTATCAATGGTACTTTCCTTCAGCAAGGTCACGAAAATTCAATTACTTCTGTCATTGATCAGTCCAGAGAAGGTGAACCAAAGTTTTCTAGTCATCAGGTTGGGATTATTCCTCTCTTGGGGGTAAATGATGCTAATAGTGGATACAGTCATGTTTTCCCACCCATGTTTTATACTCGATCTGATCTACCCTCTGTTCCTAAACTGGCCTGCCAGCGAGATCAGTCTCCCTTTCCTTCAAGTACCTCAGTTCAATCCAATCCTGAAACTCAAAACTCAGAACAAGGTTATCACTTCTCTGATGAAATTAGCAAAAGTTCCATTCACCAGGCTATGCAGGAGGATAAAAATCTGGAGCAGATGGAGGAACTTGGACATGGTTCTGCTGCTGCTGATCAGACTACTAGTAGTAGTTTATGCAATGGAGCTGTCGACGATAGTAAGAGGGTTGCAAATGGGAGCAGCTCCAGTCGGAGAGATGAGATTGCCATTGGCTCTGAGGGTTGGAATGAAAGTAGTCTCTCTATTCATGATGGATCAAGAGGAATAGATGCTCTTCGTTCTAGCCAAAGGGAAGCAGCTCTCATAAAGTTTCGATTGAAGCGGAAAGATAGATGCTATGAGAAAAAGGTACTAATTGTATTTATTTCATTCATCAGAGGTGATGATCTCATGTATAAAAGTGCCAGTTTTATGCACAGACGTTGATGTCCGTTCACTCTGGTCTTGCTCCATCCACATTCCGTCTCTGCTACCTAATTTCTTTCCTTTCATACAGAGTTGATAGCCTTTCTTTTTCATAACTGTTGTTATTCCATTAATTGTTGAGCTGCATTAGTAGTTTCAACTAACTTTGAAGCTCTGGTTTGAAGCCATGCGGCAAATCCCGACTCTATATTCTGAAGGATAACTAACGTCTATCAAGATTTTTTATACATTCATTTATGGGCATACAGTAACCTATATGAAAGAGGCTTTCTATTCTGACATCGGTAATCTTGGACAGGTTCGTTACCACAGCCGGAAAAGACTGGCAGAGCAACGGCCTCGAGTGAAAGGACAGTTTGTACGCAAGGTGCAAACTGACGCTCTAGTAGGTGCTAACGATGTTTGTATGTGAAATTCATCATCGATGTGCATTTTATTTTACTTGTCAATCTGAGTTCCCAAACTTTCCCTGGATGGCGATTACTTGCTGCGCAGAAGAGTTGATTGTCCCACGTGGGATCTCTTGTTGTACTGCTGAAGCTAAAGCGACTGACGATAACAAGAGAGGTGAATGGTTGGCATGTCTCTCTTAATGTTCAGAGTTCTGACTACCACTTTTCTATTAACAAAAAGATTTTCTTTGTAATTATGTAGTGCGGTTTCTCAGGCTTTTGATGTCACCTTATGTTAATATGCGTTCATGTTTTTGTATTATGGACGAAGTTAATGTGCTTTAATGCTTACCAGATAGCGGAGTTTAGGGAAGACAGCCTTAATTTGTACCATAATTTGCTTTGACAGGCTGGTTGGAATTACTAGTTAATACCATGAGAGGCATTTTCATATTTGCACTCGAATGATGTTAAGAACCCAATTAATTTGGAGTGGGCTTGATGGACTTCCTAATTGTTATCTTTTATTTTAATTGATTGTTAGAGTTGTTAGTGGCCCATGGTCATTTGCTGTTAGTTGTTGAATGAAGGGGCCTCTTCTAGTATATTTACTGGGGAGGGGGTGGTGCTAAAGGACATTTGAAATCTAGAAGAATCTAAGTTTGTTGTTTGCTCGGAAGAAAGAATTTCCTCTTAAAGAATTTCAGCGTGGTTATCTAATACTATTTCCATATTTTTATCATCTTTTGTGTGTTCATCTCTTTTACATTTTGTTAAACATATTGCATGCATTACTATATTTCCAACACAATAGCCTTCTACCCCCATTTCCATCACTTTTTTCTTGATACAAGCAACCATCCCATCAGGTCGCTTACAAGTAGTATCTAGAGCCAACGATCTTGTCATGGACTTGAGTAATGTAGAATTTCAAATATGTTTTTAGAATTATCATCATGCCCTCCATTATGAATACTATAGTGATCTTGGAGAGAGTTCTTACATTTAAATGTTCAAACGGAAAAAATTTAAAAGTCTTGGTTGAGCCTTCCTTCACCATTTATTATGTGAAGTTATATATCGAATACGAGTAAAGAAGAAATATTTATCCGTTGGAATAACAAACATTAACGGACGGGGAGGTTGTTTTGGAAAATGAGATTACGTTGATAGAGATTATGATACTTGACAATGGGTTGTCTCTTTCTGGATATGAGGAGCAAAGAATTTGGCTCAAAAAATTAGAAGAGGAGGAAGAAACTACGGATTCAAATGACGAAATACAAAAAACTCAGTAGTGAATGAAGAAACAAATGAGGTCCGATTGAAGGGGGAGAAAATGGAGAAGGTTCTGCCGCTGTCAACCTAAGAGAGAAATCCTTGGAGGAGTCTCAGGACCAAGTTGCGGAGGAAGAAGTATTAAAAGCAGCAAAGATGGACGAGAAAATGGCAGTGTCCACAATAGTTGTGCTCGAAGAAATTTCTCTTTCATATGTTTTTGAAAATTCTTGTGAAAATCCCATCTTATGTTCTCAACCTTTGGATCTTCCTCTCAGTGTTTCGTTTCTTTCCTCCATCAACACATCGTCTGCTGTTCACCTCACCCAGATAGAACACTTGATCGGTGATGGGGCCAAGAACCAAAACACCATGAATTCCATCAACAGTGTCTTCGATGCTAGGAGGTTGATTGGCCGTAGAATTAGTAATGCTTCAGTTCAGAGTGGCATTACATTTTGGCCGTTCAAACCTATGGTGGTGGTCATTTACACGGGTGAAACCTATACTTCTGTACGTCTCATATGGCATCCTCCACGGCCAGATTCACCAGAAAGTGTCACTCACTCACCCAGTAACCAAAAAAAATCTCAACTCTAGTTTCTCAACCTCTTCAATCTGAGCCCTTGTCTAAGACTTGGATAAGCAAGATGAAGAATTGGTACAGTGTGACTTTGGTAGCTAGCAAATTCGGGAAACCCTAGAATCTGAAAAACGCCATTTCCAGAGAAGACGACAGAAACTTAGAGACGGGTGGGTGGAATCGGAAGTGGAAGCTACCGCTGGAAAAAGAAACCAAACACGATTGGGAAATTAGGGAATCGAATTCCTTTTGGTTTTGAGCTCGAGATGAGGAGTGCTTGGAATTCCAGAGCAGCAAGAGAGCGAGTTGGACTCTAGTGCCCGAAGGAATTGAGACGTGAAGGAATATCATCAATTGTTACTTGGTTTGGAGCTGATGTTGTGGAAATAATTGTTACTTGGACCAAATGCTTGTGTTCTAGTATTTCTCAAGGTCATTTGCCAAATCCTGTTGATGATATTAGGTTTGAGAGAGTTGGAGAGGGTGAAATAGAAGCAGTCGTGATTGCCACTGGAGTCCACACCCATTGAGCTGGGAACTTCCAGAATACCAATTAAGAACCCAATTAATTTGGGCTTGATGGTCCTCCTACTTGTTATCTTTTATTTTAATTGATTGTTAGAATTGTTAGTGGCCCATTGCCTTTTGCTGTTAGTTGTTGAATGAAGAGGCGTCTTCTAGTATATTTATAGGGGAGGGGGTGGTGCTAAAGGGCATCTAAAATCTAGAAGAATCTAAGTTTATTGTTTGTCTGGAAGAAGGAATTCCCTCGAAGAATTCCAATGTGACTATTTAATACTATTTCTATATTTTCATCATTTTCTTCCGTGTTCATCTCTTTTACATTTTGTCTAACATATTGCATGCATTACTGTATTTCCATCGCAGTAGCCTTCTACCCCATTTCCATCACTTTTTCCTTGATACAAGCAACCACCCCATCAGGTCCCTTACAAATGATATTTGGCTTCAGTCTTCTCTTAGCAGCTTCAAGAAGCTGCCCAAGTGTGTTTTGAAGAAACAATCACCGTGGTTTGATAGGAATGGAATTGAATCTTAAGGAACATGTAACACACTCCAAAGGGTTATAATAATTTCACTTCGAGGGTATGGACCTCCGGGAAGAAGAAGATAGAAGAAGAAATTGATATTTCTTCTACTATTTGGATAATTTTCAGCGTAAAAATCACTCATTACATATAACTGTCTTCTCTAACAAATTTATCCACTTAATGGGTTAGCTAACCAAAACAAAGAAACTGCAATTTGCAAGGTAAACTAAGGCTACGGGCCTAAGCCCATTAACTATTACAACAAGAAGTCCAATAAAATAATCTAAAAAGTAAAAGTAATAAGGATAAATGTGGCCCAGGCTTGGATTGGGCCCAGTTAATCGGCTTTTTATATTGTCGTTCCCTTCAAACAGCCTTGGTTGGGAGCATTGATGCAACTCTATGACTCAGCCTTTGTAGCTGGCTTTCCAAGATATGATTCTGCAGTCCAACATAAAATCCTCCCTCTTGCTCTATTGCATCCAGAATCATCTTGACAGCCTCATCAGCAGCCTGCAAGCCCCTCACAGAACTGGAAGCAGAGCAAACAGTAAACCCACCGCACAAACCTCTGCCGTTGAAGACATTGAAAGGAATGCGCCAAAAAATACCCCCATCGAAAGCTTTACCACCAGACAACGAGGTTGTAATACTACACAGGCACATAAACAAGAAAATTTGTAGCAGATCCCCTAGAATAGCAGCAGGTCAAACAACTCGAAGCTTCGTTGGGGAGAACTCCAGGCCCAGCGCAAAAAGAAGAAAAACTACACCAAACTGAGCCACAGTTTCAACTTGAACCAATTTGCTAACAAAGTTAAACCCTCCAAGTCTAATTAAAGATCTTGCTAGCAAATATCCTAGTGATAATCGGCTGTCCAACACAAGCAAAGACAATTCTACCACGAGTTGTTGAGACAATAACAACTACCAAATCCGAGGACGGATTTTTCTTGGACATTGTAGAGAGAAGCTTTAAGCTTGTGGTTTGTGTTTGCCTTTGTGTCTGAAACACCAAGAAAGCGTCCCTTCGCAACTTATTTTTGAACCTCCAAATTCTCACCAACTATACTAAAAGGAGGCAAGTACTGGTCACTGGCTTTAAGTTATTCCTCCATCAGTTTCTTGACTGCTTTAACAACACTTCTAAATTTGTAAGGTGCTTCACCTAGAACTTGGGAATCCCATCCTCGTTTGAATATGTCCCAGTCTTTCTCATAACAATCCATTGTGACATACAAGCGACCATCATCAGGGTAAAAAATGAGAATGTTCTTTTTACCGCCCCTAGTCATCTTCCCAGATTCCATAGCTCCAACACAAGCAGCTTCTAGTATATTAGCTGTTGTAAAAACTTAAGTCTCTTTTGAAAAATGGAAACTCAAGAACCTTGGTTTATTACCAAACACACTTAGAAAACCAACGATCAAGAAATAAATCAGATCACAAAATATAACAATATAGAACAAGAAAATAACAAGAATATAAAGCAGTGATCAAAGAAAACAAGAAAATATAGAATGTAAAGAAAGTAAAAGAAAAACACAACCGATTGACATGGTTCGACCCTAATGGTCTACGTCCACGGTAGGAATGGCCTCAGAGCTTTATTGATGATCAATATCCTTCACAGAGAAGCCTTAGAACAAACTAGCATACAAAAGCCCTCTCTCACAAACCAGAAAATCGCACGGATTTTCTCTCTCAGTGAAACCCTAAGTAGAAACCCTAGTTCGCCATCTCAAGCTCTCTGCCTCTCGAAGTCTCTCTCAATAACAGACCTAAAAGAATTAAATGAATGTTTGCTCTTTTTCATTACGACTAAACACACACACACACACACACACATATATATATATATATTACAAAACAGATGCCAACACGTGTCATCATCATGCGGCTCAACACATGATATTTTCCCTGCTGTAGCTTATAAGTCACGGGCTTCTCACGAGATCAACCAGCATAGCTTCTAAACTTCAGGGGTCTAGATGTAGCCACTTGTCCATCATTCACTTAATCACACAAGAAATAATATTAGAAAGGCAACAGATAAATGTATTGACATATCATTTACATCAGCACACTGAATATCTCTTTTTTCCTCTCTTTTCTCTCTGGAGGCTCCCAACCTCAAATTAAGAATTTCTTTTCCTATCATCACCCTTAATTTGGTTGTTGCCACATCTAAATAATGGTTTGGGCTACTATTTTCCAAGAGTCTGGCCCGCAGGTTTGAATCTGAATTATCAATAGAAACTATTTGACTTTGCCTAGATCCAAGTGTCCTTCCCCTCCCTAGAAATCTTTGACTGTCTTCAGTAGACTGAGTAGACGGTTCCCTTTGTGACATCCCTAACAACAAATTTCTCCAAATATTTCCATAAAAGAATCTTCTAGAAGCCATGTTTTGGCTTGAATATGTTGGGATGTCACTTGCTGAATTCTCACCAATGCACAAAATAATTTTAGGCCACCTCACACAAGATGAAAGCCAAGAGGAGAACTCATATTTGGCATGCACATTAAGGAGTCTGAAGACGCTCCTAGATTGGACTCCACTCAATCTTATTTAAATCACAATCATAGAAAATAAAATCCGTGAGAAGCCTATTGAGGACTCATTCATAAGAAATATATAAGGGGGCAAGTGATTGTACAACCACTAGTGGAATGAGAAGATGAAAGATAGTGTTGCTTATAGCCAATATAATTATCATGTACAAGAAGTGGACATATCCCATGATTCTCTCCAATTCAGAACTCAAAGGACTCAACGCCAACATTTTGAACAAAACATGAAGCAGTGAACCATGAAAAAAAAATGGAGGTATATATCCAATAAATTTGGAACTGTGATCGAAAAACTGTAGGCGAGAGAGAAGCATATTTCAAAAATTGAGTCATAACCAACTAAGAGGCAAACCGAGTATAAATCCCACAAGCAACAACCACCCAGTAAAATATCACAAATATCACCAAACGACACTCTAGTGTGAACGACACTCCAGTGGAGATGAACACGAAGCTATCGGGGCTAGAGATCTGGCCATAGGGTCTTGATCTGAGGCTGTCCATGGTGCCTGATTCAAGATCCATGGGCACAACCTTGGGAAAAGAACCATTGATCTGCTTTAGTTGAAGATCCGAGGAAGAATTGTTGCCTTTGTTTCTCTTTATTGGATCTACGTCGTGCTTATGATAACGCTCGATATGGTTCTTGACAACGCCCCCACCAGGGTCGAACTCCCATCTGGTGCCCAGGAAATCAAGGATGCGCCAATCCTTGGCATGGGTGCCTGGAATGGTCTCGAACATTGGGTCTTTTCGTTTTCTGGCTATGGTACTATTTTTGCTAAGTACTGCCATTGAAATGGGAAGAAATGAACGAAGGAGTTGGAGATTTAGGAGTTGAAAAAATAAGATGGAATTTTTGAAGGGATTTTTTAGAACAGAGGGAAGAGGAATCTTGGCGAGATCACCCTCCTTGGCTCATTCTTCCTCTTCCTACATTGCACGAAACTGTTGCATCTAATTTGTAAATTTTTCTTCAAAATCCTTCCTGCCATAAATTACATGCTACTGGAGAATTTTGAGATTTTCATGTATTGTTCCACGGAGTCACTGATTTTGTTGAGTGATACAATAATTTCTTTCATGATAGCACAGAGACCAGTGTTGATACCAATTTATAACACACTTGAAAGAGTTAAAAGAATAATCTTGCTTCGAGGGTAAGGACCGTCTGTAAGAAGAAGAAGATAAAAGATAAAAGAAGAAATTGAGCTTTCTTGTATTGTTTGGATAATTTTCAAAGTAGAAACCGCTCATTACATATAGTTGCCTTCCCTAACAAATGCATCCATGTAATGGCCTTAGCTAACCAAAATAGAGAAACCGAAATTTGCAAGATAAACTAAGGCTATGGGCCTAAGCCCATTAATTGATGCAACCAAAGGTCTAATAAAATAGTCTAAAGGCGAACACACAAGTGTAAAAGAAGTAAAAGTAATAAGGATAAATGTGGCCTATGGTTTGGGTTGGACTCCAAGTTGTAACAATTCGATAGAACAATAATGGTAAATCTCTCACTTAGAGGGTGAGAACCTCTAGGATGGTGGAGAAGAAGAGAAGATAGAGAATAAGGAAATAATTGTATTTTACTTTTTGCATAGGAATCATTCCTAATGCCTCCCTATATTATTCATCCTTTTGGTGACTATTAACTGAAAGCATTACAAAAGTGGTCCCAACCAATAGATCTTTGACAGCTAAATGGATATAAACGGAAATAGTACTAAAGATAAAAAGACAGCAGTAAAATCACAACTACAATTAAAATATAACTTTATAATACTAAATAGAGCTCTTAACATCCTTTTGCTAGGTGTCCCATTCAGATTCCTTCTCAGCTCTTCGATCCAATAGTCATGAACTAGGGCTAGGAACCCTCTTCTTGATTGTTTGACTAATGACAAGGACTTTAGAGTAGACATTTGCCCCATTTCTTCATTCTCTCCTTTGACGCACTTCCTTCGCTTGTTTCTCTTCATTCATTGTTGCAATTGTGACAATACTTCCCCAGTTAGAACATCTTTGCTCGCAAGGTGGGATAAGAGCTCTTCAGGTTGGTATACTATTCCCAAGTGACGTCTTCTAGATTTTGTCCTTGCCAGCGGGTGAGTAACTCCACCACTAGTTTGTTGTTGCGCTTGGTCATTCTGCAGGCTAGGATTTGCTCCAGCTTTGGTTTAAGGGCTCCCTTCGCATCTACTAGCGGAAGAATGGGCAAAGGTGTGACCTTGCCCCCCAGTTTTTTCTTCAACTGAGATACATGTAAGGTGGCATGTATCTTGGTTGATGGAGGTAGATCCAAGCAATAAGCCATAGATCTAACTTGCTGCAAGACCTGCAAGGGCTTGTAGTACCTCGGGGCTAGCTTAAGGTCCCTCCTCTGTAGCATTGAGACCTGTTTGTAAGGCTGGAAACGCAGATAGACCCAGTCCCCAACGATAAACTCCCTCTCTGTCCTCTTCAAGTCTTGAGCTCGGTGTAGGTTGTGTTTTAATTTATGTAAAATTTGAGTTCTTCTTCCATTGATTGAACTCTGGCTATTTTAGGAATGTAGCTGAAAGGCGAGGTGGTGCGTAGCCATACAGTGCCTAAAACGACGTCAGCTTGGTTGAAGCATGCAGATTGGTGTTGTAGCACCATTCAGCCAAGGGAACCTACTTGGACCAATCCCTTGGTCAATCCCCAGTAAAACATCTCAGGTAGTTTTGTAAACTCTTATTGATTGCTTCTGATTTGCTGTCGGATTGAGAGTGGTATGCTATAGAGAATGCCATTTGTACACCTTGTAGTTTAAAAAACTCTTTCCAGAAGTTACTAGTAAAGGTAAGGTCAAGATTTGAGATTATGGATAGGGGTAGGCCATGGAGCTTGAAGACATGCTTTAGGAATAGTTGGGCAATGGTTTTGGTGGAGTAGGGGTGCGCTAGAGGTGTGAAATGGCTATATTTGGTGGGTTGGTCTACAACAACCCAGAAGCTGTTGTATCCTTGTAAAGGGGGTAGGCCCTCTAGAAAATTCATGGTTATGTGAGACCAGGGTTGAGAGGGAATTGGTAAGGGTTGGAGAAGTTTCGGTGCGTAATTATGTTCGCCTTTCACCCCCTGGCATAAATCACACTCCCTGATGTGCCTTTTAACATCTGCTTTGAGCCCTGGCCAGAAAAAATTCCTTTCTGGTCCTATGCACAGTTTTATCATATCCAGCATGTCCCCCAAGAACACTACCATGCACCAACTCCAGCAACTTAACCTTAAAGGCCTCATCATTAGGAACATATAGTCTGTTCTTGTAAAATAATAGGCTCTCTCTTAAGGTATAATGGGTTGGGAGGGTGTTAACACAAAGTACTTATACCCGTGGGTCATTCTCATAGGCACTTTTTAGCTTCTAAATCCATTCAATTGAAGGAAATGAAAAGAGACATAGAGTAGTTTCTCCCACATATGTTTTCCTTGAGAAGGCATCGACCACTCAATTTTCCTAGCCCTTTTTATACTACACTACAAAGTCGGATCCCAAATAGTTTGGTCACCCACTTTTATTGCATGGGTGTGCCAATCTTTTGGTCTAGTAAATACTTTAGGTTCTCCTGATAGTCTTAATTATGAAAAACTGACCTAGTAAATAAGTTTGCCAATTGTGGACTGCAGACACTAGTGCAAACAAATCTTTCTCATTAGTAGAAAGTTGTAGTGATCTCCCATTCAACGTCTTACTGAAAAATGTAATAGGTCTCCCCCTTTGCATGAGCACTACCCCCACTGCTCCTCCCGAGGCATCACACTCGATGGTAAGGGTTGTGAGAAATCTGGGAGGTCAAGGACAGGTGACTGTGTGACTGCGTCTTTCAACTTTTTGAAGGCTATCCTTGCTTCTAGGGTCTATTCAAAACTGTTTTTCCTAAGCGTTTGGGTAAAAGGTGCTGCTATACCCCCATACCCTCTTATAAACAGTCTATAGTAGCCTGTTAGGCCTAGAAATCCTCTCAGCCCCTTTAGACAATATGAAGTGGCCACTGTAACATGGCTTGTAGCTTCTCAGGGTTTGACCTAATACCTTGGGTAGAAATCAAGTGTCCCAAATAAGTAATTTCAATGCAACCAAATCGACATTTTGAAATCTTTGCAAAGAGATGTTGCTGCTTGAGAGTCTCTAGGGTAGTCCTTAAGTGTTTCACATGCTCCAGCTTAGTCTTACTATAGACTAAAATGTCATTAAAAAAATACCAAGATGAATTTCTTGAGAAATGGCTTAAATACCTCATTCATGAGGCTTTGGAAAGTCGAGGGAGCATTTGTTAGCCCAAAAGGCATAATTAAAATTTGTAGTGTCCCTCGTGTGTCTGTAAAGCTGTCTTGTGGACATTCTAAGGCCTAACATGGATATGGTGGTATCTAGATCTAAGATCTAGCTTAGAAAAAATTATTAACCCAATCCATAACTTCTTTTACTACAGGGATTGAGAGCTTATCTTTAATTGTGACTTTGTTAAGGGCTCTATATTCCACACATAGATGCTATGTGCCATCTGCTTTTATGACCAGCAGTATAGGGGACGAATAAAAGCTCTAGCTTGGTTGGATGACCCCTGAATTTAAGAGCTCATTCACATTTTTTCTATCTCACCGTTTTGGAAGTAAGGGTAGCGATAGGGTCTTACTGAACCAGGATTAGTTTGGGGCAACAAGTTGATATAGTGATTGTGGGATCTCGGGGGTGGTAACCCCTTAGGTTCAACAAACACATTTGCATATGCCCTACTGCCTTTGTTTCTCTAGTCAACCCAAGTTCCTCCATTAATTGTAAGATCACACCCCTCGACTTCAGCTTGTGAGTCTTAGTTGAGTGCCCTTCTTCAATTAGTTGTGAAACTGCCATTCCCTTAATCTCAACTACCTAATTCTCATAAGTGAATGCATTGTGAGCTTCTCAAAGTTCTACAATATGAAACCCAAACCCCTTAACCATTGTATGCCCAACACCATATCACACCTTACAAGGACCAGAACGTGCATATTGTCCACAAAGTTGACCCTCTGAATGCTGAATCTGGTGCACACACTTTCTCCTTCACTCAATAACTGTTCTCCACTAGCCACCCTGACTTTGACCCTCTTTTCTTGGTTAACAGGCAACTGTCCCCTCCTTACTATAGCAGGATCTAAAACATTATATGTGCTACCAGTCTCTATCAAAATAACTGGGACCCCACCTTCTTTTTGACCCTCATGATCTGAGGATTTAGGGAACCTGTGAGAGCATGCAACGAAATTTCTGGGTGTGCATCCACTCAGATGAGGTCTAAAGATTCATCAGTCTATTCTAGGTTTTGTGTCTCCACCTTTTCCTTCTCCTCACTCTCTTCCAATATTTACAACTTCAATTTTTGGCACCTTTGACCATGATTCCATTTAGAGTTGCAATAATAGCACAACCCTCTTTCTCATCTATCCTTCATCTGTGATGGATTAATTTTCTGCCCTGGCAGTTGGGGTTTAAAAGGGGGTTTCACCTGCTCAACTGTAGGAGGATGGGGAGATTTTAAAATCCCTGTTTCATTCGAAGGCAGCAATGGACTTCTATGATATCGCCTAGCTAAGGCCACATTTTCTTCTTGGATCTTTGCTAAGTTGTAAGCAACTATAAAACTAGGGGGAATTAAATATTCTCACAGGTAAGCGGATTTCATCCTTGAGTCCACTTAGAAAACAACTTAGTTTATTAGCTTTTGAGAGGCCTTTCTCGATTTAACAAATTCTCAAAGATGGCATTGTAATCCTCAATAGTTCCTGTTTGTCTTAGCATAGTTAATGATTCCATGGGATCATCGTATGCACTAGGCCCAAATCTCACTAATAAGGCACGTACAAATGCATCCCAATCTATAAACATACCCATTTTTTACTTGTTTTGAAACCATACTAAGGCTTTTCCTTCCATGTGAAAGGATGCCAACCTCAATCTATGCTGGGGTAGAGTGTTATGAAAGGCAAAAAAATGGTTTACTTTGTAGAGCCGCTGGGGTCATCTCCATGAAATGATGGAAATTCCACACGAACAAACTTGGGTAGTACCTCTCCAAATTGCTCCCTATGATTGTTTGAGTGCATGGTAACTCCCGATGATGACTCTTCTTGCCACTGATTTTGGTTTTTCTTTTGTATTTTCAAGGTCGAAGCAGTTAGCTGGTTCCCCATTTCCCTCCTTAAGGCGCACATCTCGGTCTTAAGGGTGTTGACTGAGGACTTAGTACTTTTTTTAAGACCTAGCATCTCAGATTCTCGGCTTCTAAATTGAGAGTCAGTGGCTTTCTTCAAGGCATTAAGCCCTTCCTGCAGCTGCTTTTGACATGTTCCCTTTGCCATTTGAGCAGAACAAAGGATCGGGGACTGTTGACCACTCGTAATAATTCGATAGAACAGTAATGGTAAATCTCTCCCTTAGAGGGTGAGAACCTCCAAGATGGTGGAGAAGAAGAGAAGATAGAGAATAAGGAAAAAACTGTACTTTAATTTTTGCATAAACATCACTCATGACGCTCTACCTCCCTATATTGTTCATCCTTTCTGTGACAATTAACTGAAAGCATTACAAAAGTGGTCCCAACAAATAGATCTTTGATAGCTAAATGGATATAAACGAAAATAGTACTAAAGATAAAACGACAGCAGTAAAATCACAACTATAGTTAAAATATAACTTGATAATACTAAATAAGTTTTGCTATGTACAAGCAAGTTTGCGCACTAATCTGCGTACTAATGATGTTGTCTTCATATTCTAAATTTAAATTAGCAATGTTTTCAATAATGTCTACTTTCTGACCAATCATATTAAATGGGCGCGCATATTAGTGCGTAGAATCTCTTACAACTAGATTTTTCCATACTAAATAGAGCTCTTAACATCCTTCTGCTACTTGTCCCCTTCAGATGCCTTCCCAGCTCTTCGATCCAATGGTCACGAACTAGGGTTAGGAACCCCCTTCTTGACTGAGAACTTTAGAACTGACATCTTTCCTCTTCCTTCCTTCTCTCCCTCAACTCCCTTCCTTCGCCTGTTTCTCTTCATTCACCGCTGCAACTGTGACACAAGTTAATTGGCTTGTTACAAAAACTTAATTTCTTGAAAAATCGTCCATTTTTGGCATCATCTCCAAGCTACAAATCCTTTGATCTTGAGTTTGTCAATGCTCTTGATATTGGTACTGAAATGCTTGACATGCATCCTCAAATTTTTCATAAAGGGAGATTCGTTTTCTCATGGGGCAATCACACTAAATACCCCTCTAACTACAACTTATTTTACAATTTGATCACCAACTTTCTTATCTCGAATCAGTTATACGCCCATCCTCAATTTTAGGCTGCATTGATTTGGTTTAACTACCCACAAGAATCAAGGCATGGAGAATTAACAATATATTAAATGTGGATAAATGATATTTGTAGTTCTAGAGTGTGCAAGTCCTGCCCACTTCCTTTTGAAAAATGGAAAAATCTTGAACCCACATGAGAAGAATCATTTTTGTAATAGTAGACCCCAATATTAGATACACTTTAGAACTGTATCTAATATTACTCTATTATGTGTTTATGAATTCTTCCTTCACTCACCTCCATGGGAGAATGGAGCCCAATCTAAGTCGCAAAAGGCTCACAACTGCATTTGGGATGGATAAACCTTGCCCTGGTGTGAATATGAGGTATTGAAGATCATGATGAACTACTGTCAAAAGAGGTTGTCTTGGCTGAGCAAGAAATTGGTTTGAAGTGTCAAATGGAGATATTGAAGAGTATCCAATATCAAGTCTAGTGGTGGTCTAATACTATAGTCGACCAATGAGTCATCTTTAAGACTTCGGATCTGAGATACGGTCTCCATCTCACTTGGAGAGTTTCAAGTTTTGCTCCATTGTAACAGTAGTAGGCTTAGATGTAAACAAGCCAGAATCTGATAAAATCTTAAAAGTATGTATATTTCCTCTGACAAATGGAAAGGCCTGTGGAGTTTTGGCCACTTCAAGGCCAGCCTAGAAAATCTTTGAGATATTTGAGATTAAATTGGGACTGGAGGAAAGACTTCAATACAATGAAAACATTGACATCATTACAGATAATGACTACATCATCCACATAAACAAGTAGTGCTATAAAGGTAGATGAAAAAGATTTAGTAAATAATAAGTAGTCTGATTTGGATTGACTAAATCAATACGCTAGTAAAATGGTTGAGTTTTGAAAACTAGTGTTTGAAAGCTTGCTTCACCCCCTTATAGGACATATTAAACTTGCAAACCTGAGAGTCTCCTTGTGTGCTGAAGCCAGGAGGAACCTCCATATGCACTTCTTCATTGAGTTCTCCCTACAAAAAAGGCTTTTTATTTTTATTTTTAATATCAAACTGAGGTAAATGCCAATTATTGACAGCTGCTAAGGCCAACAGACATCGAATGATATCAATTGGTGAGAAGGTATGAAAATAATCAATACATTCTTGTTGTATGCCGTGTGCAACCAATCTGGCCTTATGACGTTCTAAGCTTCCCATCTGAGTTAATTTGCACTTCTAACCCATTTGCAACCAATGGGTTCTTACCATGTGGAAGACTAGTTAGCGTCTATGTATTGTTTTCTTCAAAGGCTTTTATTTGAGTAGTCATTGCATCTTTCCAATGTTGAAACATATATAACAAGTTGATTATAAGTTCTAGGTTCAAAGTTATCAGAAAGATGTAAAACTCTGTCTCCCTAAAGTTTAGAATAATGTTAACTTTAGAAAATAGAATGACCATATAGTGCCAGTCACCTTTAAAAGTTTTCCTTTTTTATGAAGCACTAGATATATATATATAAATCAATTTCATAAAAATACAACATGCATTATAAAAATTAAAATAGAGTATGTGGAAGCATTTATTAAATTTATTAAAAACTCCTCAAATCTTGTTCTATCAAAATAATAAATCCAAACTTCGGTATATGATCTAGGCCTATACCTCGTCACCCAAAATTAGTCCCTTCAGCTTACAACTTCAAACCTTAGCTTAAGCATTCTCCGAAGACATTCACACATTATAACTAAATTGAGTCGAATACTTAGTAACAACTATTTCATACTGTAAGTATATAAGAGCGTAAGTTTTCATTCATGCAATAACATTCACTGCGACATTCATCACATTAATATGTATACATACATTTCCCTTGATTTCTCAAGGTCTTGATTGTACATTAGTTAAGCAGTCACTTTCAGTCTCATTTATGTCTTTTCAATCTTTCCTCCTTTAATCTCATGGTTGGTATACACTATTAACCTTTGTGTCATGTTAGGATTAGCGACTCCTATTGTCTTGGCTCTTCTTGGGACTATTAGGAGACAACTCAATCCTCCTTAGCCTCACGTCATTGTATTCACTGTTATAGCCCTTTATGTGCATTTTCCCTTAAACAGTCAAACATGCATTTCAATCTATTTTCTTTTATTTTCATTAAGTCATTTTTTCCTTTCTTTCATTCATTTAAACATGTACATATACATAACTTGCAAAAATGGTATTTTTGTTTGCATAAAACAGTAAGAAGGGTATAACCACTTACCTTGAGCCTTAAGCAAAAAATAACCTTTATGCATAAATCACTTTCATGCATGAGTCAATCACATTCACATCACATGGCACCTACATAGAACATATTATAACTTCAATTTTCATTCTTAAGTGCACCATAACTTTTAAAGACTCAAAACTTCACTTAATATGTTAAGATTGTAAGACAGAGACACTTTTTATTCTTAGAACATACTTTTTTACAATGAAAGGATTGACATTTAAATAGATACATGGAGCTAAGCTAAGTCTGGAGACAAATAAATTTATGGAAAGAATCGATATTTACAAATCAGTGGCTAATTCCTAAAATCATGGTGTTGATGCCTTTGCTGATTTTGTGTAAGTTAAGATCAAATTAGAATCCTATCAATACTCACCCTCAAGTTAGTGCATGGAGATCAGTAATGCCTAACTTGCATGAGAAATGTTGAAAAAGATCACGTCCTAAGGCTTTAGTGAAGGTGTCGGCAACCTGCTCATGGGAAAAAGTATGTGCAGCTGTAAGAAGACCGGACCAGATTTGATCTCGAATAATGTAGCAATCAATCTCGATATGTTTTGTGCATTCATGAAACACAGGATTGTGAGCGATGTGGAAAGCAGATTGATTGTCACAATGTAAGCTGAAAGGCTCAGAATGAGAAATGCCTAGATCAGTGAGGAGCTATTTTAGCCAATGAGCTCTCAAGTGGTGATGGCCATGGCTTGATATTCAGTTTCAGCAGAAGAACAGGCCACTATTGTCTATTTTTTTGTCTGCTTGGAAATGGGACTCATGCCAAGCTGAATGAAGTATCCTGTGGTGGAGCGACGAGTAGTGGGACAGTTGGCCCAATTTGAATCAATGTATGCAGTAACGTGTAAACCTCTAAAGGAAGAGAAGAAAATGCCTTGCCCTAGACTGCCTTTGATGTAATGAAGAACACGAATGGCTGCTTGCATGTGAGGAACACGAGGAGTATGCATAAACGGACTGAGGATGTTCGCTGCAAAGATAATGTCAAGACGAGTGATGGTCAAGTAGATGAGGCGTCCAACTAGGCACTAGGATCGGGAAAAAGGATGCCATCTTGATTGGTGAGCTTCAAGTTTTTTTCCATGGGAAAGGGAGCAATCCGGGCACCAAGTTGTCCACTATCATTGAGAATGTTAAGAGCATATTTTTGTTAATTGAGAAAGATGCATTTTTGTGAACGAGCAATTTCAAGACCAAGAAAATATTTGAGGGAGCCAAGGTCTTTGGTTTTGAAGTGTGTGGAGAGAATTCCTTTGAAAAAATAAATCTGAGAGAGATGATTACCAACAACCAGGATATCATTAACATAGATAAGAACAATGGTAATACATGTGAAAGTGACCAAGGTGAATAGAGAGTGATCCGCTTGAGATTGAGTAAAACTTGCATCAAGAAGCATACTGGTTAGTTTAGAAAACCAGTTGCAGAATGCTTGTTTGAGGCCGTAGAGGGATTTGCGAAGACGACAAACTTGGGTCTCCCCCTTGGGACAATAATCGGGAGGTGGTGCCATGTAGACTTCCTCATCAAGATCACCTTGTAAGAAGGTATTGTTGCATCAAGTTGATGAATGATCCATTGTTGGGTAGCAGCGACAGCCAACAAACATCAAACAATAGTCATTTTGGCAATGGGAGCAAAAGTCTCATGATAGTCTAGGCCTTCAACCTGATTATAGCCTTTGGCTACTAGCTGAGCTTTATATCTTTCGATGGAACCATCTACCTTGAGCTTAGTTTCAAAAACCCATTTGTAACCAATAGGTTTCTTACCAGGAGGTAGTGGCTCAAGTGTCCAAATGGAGTTGGCTTCAAGAGCACGAAGTTCAGTAGACATAGCTTCACGCCAATGGGAATGGTGAAGAGCATTAGAATAGAGAAAAGGTTCAACGGAAGTAGTAAGAGCATGTAAAAAATTAAGCTGAGAAGATAAAAAACAAGAGTAAGAAAGAAAAGAAGATAAAGGATGAGCAGTACTTGAGGCCTATGTAGCAGGTAAGGATGCCATGAGCTCCGTGTGTAGGGTCGGGCAGACATAATCATGGAGATATGCTGGTCGAGTGATTGTATGGCGGGGATGGAGAGAGATGGGAAGAGAGGGGGAATCAGAGGTACTCATGGGAATGATGGGAGTAGAGGAGGGTAATATAGGCTCAGGAATGGGTAGAGGAAGAATAAGAAGAGACGTGTCTGAAAGATCGGGAATTTCTTGAAAGGGAAACGTTTGTTAATGGAAGTGACATCGCGAGAGTAGAAAATGGTGCGAGTGTCGAGATTATAAAGTTTGTATGCTCTATGAATGCTAGGGTAGCCAAGAAATATACATTTTGAGGCACGACGAGAAAATTTATGACTAGAAGCACAGAGGGTTTGGGCATAACAAAGGCACCCAAAAACATGAAGATGATCGTAGTTGGGCATGGTGTTGAAGAGTAATTTAAAAGGAGATTTATTTTGAAGAATGCGACTTGGTGTGCGATTTATTAGATATACAGCAATGAGTACACATTCACCCCAAAATTTCAAAGGTAAGTGGGCTTAAAAACGAAGACTGCAAGCAATATTCAGTAGGTGCCGGTGTTTACGTTCCACAACGCCATTTTGTTGTGGAGTTTCAACACAAGTACGTTCATGAATAATGCCATGATCATGAAGATAGGTTTGAAATTTATGCGAAAGAAATTCTTGTCCATTATCAGTTCGAATTATTATAATCATGGTATTGAACTAATTTTGGATGAGGGCAAAAAAATACATGAGATTTGTATAAACTTCAGATTTATAACGCATGATATAGATCCAAGTAGTGCGTGAAAAATCATCAACAATAGTAAGAAAATAATGGGCACCATAAATTGAAGAAGTATGATAGCCATCCCAAATATCACAAAATATTCGATTGAAAGCAAAAGAACTTTTAGTAGTAGTAGAAGAAAAAGACAGTCTTGTGTGCTTAGAACGAGCACAAACATCACAATCAGAAATGACATGGGAATTATTAAAAATTGAGGAATAAGTAGACGGGAAGGATGACCTAGGCGTTGGTACCATAAGCTTTTATTAACTGGAGATTGTACGGAGAGGGCCATAACGGTGTTGGGTCGGTACACATAAAGCCCATTGCATAACTCACCCATTCCAATCAGCCTCGTCAAGTGTGGGTCCTAGAAGGAAAATTTTGTAGAAGTAAAAGAAACAAGACAAGAGGTATTATTAGTAAGCTGAGGGACAGATAATAATTAAAATGAAAGTGATGGATAAAATAGACATTTTGAAGAGTTAGGATTGGGGACAATATGCATGTGCCGACACCCTCAATAGAAAGAGGGTGGCCATTGGGAAGCCGAACGGACTGCAAAGAAGATGGTCTTCTCAAATTGCAAAAATGTCGCGGTCGTGGCACATGTGGGCACTGGCACCGTTGTACACGACCCAGTCACGGTGGGTATCGAAAGAGGAAAGGGAGGAAGTGATGTTGCTGACGAAGTTTGCTGAGGAAGGAGGTGGAGTGAGGAGGTCCAGTAATTTCTGGTAGAGGTCTGGCGATAGTCCTAGTATCGATGAAGAATTAGAGGGAATTGAAACTTGATGGGCTATCGGTGCCACCCCAGACGGTGGTTTGTCGAGAAGTGAGGGGCGTTGGGTGGGGCGAGGCTCTCGGCCAGGTGGGTATCCAATGAGTTTCCAGCAATGGTTGTGAAGGTGGCCATTCTTGCCACATTGCATGCATCGAAGGGGAGTTTTCTGGTTGCCGGAGTGAGCTACGAAGGCCAAGGAATCTGCTGTGTTGGCCGCACGTGGAGGAGGCGCTGCTGCTTTTCCTGAAATAGAGTAGAAAAAACTTTGGTAATGAGGGGAAGGGGTTCCATGGCTAGAATTTGGGATCTGAGTTGGGAAAAAGAATCATTGAGGCCAAGCAGGAATTGAAAAACTTGTTCATACTCTGCTTCTTGTTGCAAATCTTTGAGATCATTGCTAGTTTGTAGATGACTGAGTTTATCCCATATTTGTTTAATATGGTTGTAATACTCATGAATAGAATGGGTGTTTTGTTGCAGGGAGCAAAGCTCAAGCTTGAGGTGATCAAGACGGGCATTATTGCCGTGGCAGAAGTGAGATTGGAGGTCGATCCAGACTTCGTGTGGATCTATGTGATATTCAAGGGAGATCGTAAGGGATGGGCTAATTGAATTTAAAATCCAAGTAAGGACCATGTCCTTTGTTTGATTCCATCGTGTATATTCGGGAGAGTCGATAGCTGGAGGTTGAAGAGTGCCATCACCAAAACTGAGTTTGTTTTTGACATTGAGGGCTCGGATCATAGCTTTTTGCCATTTTGAAAAATTTTCTCCTGTAAGGAGACCAAAAACAAGGAGGAGACTGGGAAAATCAGATGGATGAAGATGATATGGAGAGGGGACGTTGGAAGAGGAGGCCATGGAGGGCTCGGGTGGGGATCGTGTTTAGGCTGATACCATGTTAAGATTGTAAAACAAAGACACTTTTTTATTCTTAGAACATACTTTTTACAATGGAAGGATTGGCATTTAAATAGACAAATGGAGCTAAGCTAAGTATGGAAACAAATAAATGTATGGAAAGAATTGATATTTACAAATCAATGACTAATTCCTAAAATCATGGTGTTGATGCCTTTGCTGATTTTGTGCAAGTTAAGATCAAATTAGAATCCTGTCAATATAATATGTGATCTTCAAATAATTTCCACTTGACCTCATAATAAATATTCAATTATCCAACAGGCCGGTGACTTTGCATCAAATTGTTTATAACCTATAATATCATATTCTTTTGTAATCAACCGCCTCCTAAGACCATATAATATAATTCCTGTAACTCATTATATATCAACTCGTGACATAAAATAATGGTAACCACCTTTCTTTTAATCTTAAGCATGTAAAATTAACTTGTACGACGTATTATATATTCTCAAAACCCGTCAAACCATGATGTAAGATGTTAATCATCATTTGGACCCACATACGTAAATGGTCCGTAAAATCTCATCATAATTTGTCTTAAAATTAATATCCATATAACATCAAATTAATAACTAAATCCTCATAATTTTTTCCTATCCAAACAATTCATTCTAATTATATCATTAAACCGTAAAATCACATGAACTCCATCAATCAGTCCTATAATACGGCTCATGCAAACTCATGTAATTCATGCGAACTCATGTCACAACTCGCACACAAAATAATGAGGCCACTCATGATAAACTTGACCGTACGTAATGAAACCTCGTAAAATACGATGCAAAACTAAGACTCGTGAAGTACATATATCCAGTCAATAATATGTAACCCGAAAGCCTATTGCACCCATAAACCCAACCAGTGCCATATAACTTATAATCTCGCTCAACCAAGACATCCCTAGCATTTTACTGAACGAATAACCATGTTTGGCATGTATATATCAAGCTCTCCTTCCAATTACTAAAAAAGCTTAAGAAAGCCAACGGCATTGGAAAAATGCCTAATTTTTGGAAGATTTGTTCAATAAGGCCTTAGGTTAATTGAGAAATTCTTTGGTGGACTTATAGGTGATTGTTCTCACTATCCAGAATTAGAGCTTGCGATATGAACATATTAATTATAAGTTTATAAAATGTAGTTGAACCTAGTTAAATGGATCGACACACTACAACATAATTGGTTTTTTGGGACGAAAATTTTCATAAAAAAAAAAATTGGGATTCTGTCCTAAAATACTTATTGGGACAAAAAAAAAAAAAAAAATCATCCCAAGGTCATTCCAATAACTGTGTCTCAAAAGGTATTTTGGGACGAAATTGAGCAGAACCGTTCGATCACGTTTGAACTGAATATTTTTTTGGGATGATTGAATCTGGTCCCAGAATCACCTTAGAACGATAAAAAATTGATGTTCGAACGTATTGTATGTTCGAATGCGTCTTTCATGAGTGGCCGATCAATAACAGTCCGTTTGACCAAATAGGCATGAAGAAACGTTCGAATAAACAATTTGATGGTCGAACAATAAAATATGTTTGAACAGATTGAGTAAGATGTTCAAACAAACCATGATAGGATTGAACAATTTCATAGTACTAGTAGATGTTCAAATGTTTAGTTCACGTTCGATGATAAGTTTAAATGGTTTCACATACTATTCGAACGTTTAATTCCGATTACATTCGAATGTTTTGTATCAATATTCGAATAGTTTACACATCTTATTCGAACGGTTTTTGGTCATTTGAACGGTAACTTTTTTATTTTACCCAATAATTGAAAACCAAATAGACATACATAATATTTTAAAAAATACATTACAATATTTTCAATACCCATAAAACTAGTCTAATAAGTGCAAACTAAATAAATAAAACAACAATAGTACTAGCGTTCTTCGTACAAAAATAAATCCCAAAATCTGTACATATAATGTAAATTAATTGCTTGGAGGCCTAAACTGTTGCATAAGGATCTGCATTTAGAGTTGCACATCTCTCATGGACTCTTTTTGTTGTTGTTCTTGCTGTTTCATGTGTATCTCCATGTCTGATTGTTTCGTCAATTGAACCTGTAACTCATGCTGTCTTGCAGTCAATTTTTCAATCTTGAAATTCGCTTTGTTATATCATAAATGGTATGTGATGCAGCATATAATTTTGTCAGATCATAATTTGTATTTGACTCTTGCTACAACAGACATTTGTGGAGATATAAAGTCATTAGAATACCTTTAAATAACAAACTATATACAATAAAAAAATAAAATAGCATTACCAATTTCTTAGAGAGACGATGGAAAGATCTTGGACTTGCATCATGATAAATTTTCAACTTCGATCTATTTTTTTTATTTATAGAACTTCGTTCTTGCATAAAAGTTGTAAATATTAGGAAATGAAAAGTATAAATAGGATACATAAATAAATTCATTTAATTTACCTTATATGATGAATCCTCAAATATGTCACAACATTTTTCTCAATCGAAAGGTCGGATATCCTGAAAAGGATGCTGGCGTGCATCTTTCTTATTCTCAAATTTATTGTAATGCTCATGACACCTTGTCTTATATTTGCGGAATGCATTACAAATAAGCTCATCAACAGTCTTACGCTTCTCTCTGAAACCAAAATTTAGTTCGAAGTTATGTTTGAAAAAATATATACACAGAGATATTATCATCCAAAATATTCTAAATTTTGCATATACATTAAATAATATTAATACAAATCAATTATTTAAACATTACCAAACAACATTTTTTTATAAGCTCTTTCATATCTTGTGGGATTTTCTGCTATGAACTCATAGCTAAAGGTGCATAAGTTCATGTAAGAACACCCATATGCGATGCAAACCAAGCTGCTTGTTATCCTTCACTCTGGTATGTTCGTCTGGAATGTTAACCTTAATCTTATCTACTTTATAGTATTTTTCCAACGTTAAGCCTCTAGTAGTGCCTCGACCTTAACAAGATTGTACTATTAGCTCTATGAAATATTTGGTTCGTTGTAGAAACAAAGTAAATGATGGTTAGAAACGATGTAATATGTATGAATGACCTTAATTGAAATAAAATGACTATTAGATTTTTACCTTGTTCTGTAGAGTTAATCTCTAGTGGTGAGTCAAACAGAGAGTTAGGAACAGATGGAGATGGGATGCGGACTTCCTTTTTGGTGGCATAATTTCGAAATACTAATATATTCATTACATAAAAGATTTGTCATAATGTGTAATATTAACACAAAACCGATCAATCATTTGTATCAGTGTCATTTATAAATTCACCCTCATAATCTGTAGATACATCAGATGACTCAACATTTTGTTCAACTCTCACATCAATAATTTCAGCCTCAGTATCTTCCCTATGTAATGGAATCATCTCATATTGGCTCAAATTCACAAACAAGTTAAAGACGGGTTGATTCTCTTTGTATGTTTCTTGAGTAGAGGGATCATCTTCTTCTTCATCTTGTCCCTCTGCCTCAGGGATAACTCTCTTGGTATACTTTTGTTAAAGACGGGTTGACTCTCTTGGTATACTTTTGTACTACTCGCCATTGATTTCATCATTCAGGATCATCTAACTAGAATACTTGAGAAGCTTGGGAAGCCAAAATAAAAGGATCATCTTCATACAAAATTTTTTTTTGATGTATTAATACTAAAAAAAAAAACTCATTATGGTGTTTTACCTTTCGAGAATTGTTTAAATCCCACCAATCACACTTAAAAAACACCACAAGCTCCCTTAAATATCTCATTCTAATTATATCAACAATAACATAATAGAAATCAATGTTTTCCCCGTCAATGACTTCCTTCAACTAGGACACAACTATTTGTGTTTTCCAATTGTGTTTTCAATCCATTGTGTGATACCTATTTCCTCGAGAAATAAATGCAAAATATCAAGCAGCGCGTCTCCAGATGCCACGCGCCAATGCATACAATTCGTCCAATATATCGTTTGGATTACTCACATGCATTTCTACAATTTACATATTGAATAAAGCATAAACATACAAAAATAAACAATCAATGTATTTTTCTAGTAATTTAAACTCACATCTGTAATTTCATTACCCGTTGTTCAAACCATTTTGGGAACTCTTCTTCATATTTCTGGTCTATATCATTTACTTCTAATTCTTTGAACATGTTCATATGATCACTGAAATTAAAGATTACCAAATAATTTATATTTTTATAATTTTTTAAAGTAAATTACAATATAACTTAGTAAATAGTGACAACTTACTTCAAGTGGCTATCTATCTCAGGGCAATTGTTTAGCATGTACCACCGAGTTTTCTTGAACTCTCTTCTGAGCAAATCATAAACATGCGCTGCACCAAGTATACGTACTTGTTGGAAAAACACAGAAAACTCATTTCGTTGTCTTGCTTGGTCAACATCAAAATTTCTTTCCGCCTATCCAACCTTGTGTCAACTATGTGGAAATATTTGGAACAGAATGTATGCAACTTGTCGTCAATATATGTTTCTGCAATTGATCCATCTAGTCAGGTCTTGTTACCCACTGTGCGTTTTAACTTCCCAAGAAATCATTCAATGGGATACATCCATCTGTATTAGACTGGTCTTGCAAGTCAAGCCTCACGTGGCAAATGAACGGCTAAGTGAACCATGATGTCAAAAAATAATGTAGAAGAATGATGGTGGATAAATACTCTCCAGCTTATATAATATTATAGCAATTTTCCATTCCATACAATCTAAAGCTTCTACATTCAATGTCCTAACACATAAGTCTTTAAAAAATGCACCTAATTCAGTCAAAGTCACATGCACATCTCTCGTCAAGTACCTACGGATACCAACAGGCAAGATACGTTGTAAACATATATGACAATCATGACTTTTTAATCCAGCCATTTTCCAAGTCATTTGTTTGCTCACATCTTGTTAGATTCGAGGCATAACCGTCCGGTAATTGAATCTTCATTAGCCATTCACAAAAGGTAGCTTTTTCGTTCATTGACAATGTATACCACCCAATCAGCATGTAGACAGACAAACCATTTTGTTACAAGTGCATTTCCAGTCTTATTCCCAACCCCTTCTGATCCTTCCGTGAATTTAATGTATCCTTCGTTTTGCCTTCAATTGACATCAATGTTCCCAACACAGACTCGCATATTTTTTTTTTCAATATTCATAACATCGAGACTATGCCGCAAACGGATCACTAACCAATTTGGAAGTTCAAAAAATATATTCTCCTTTGTCGAATTCTCGGTGATCTAGGATCTGGAATGAGCAAACTCATCATAAAATATGGGTCTTTCATACGCTTTCACAGTGGAGGATTATACGGCATAAATACAACTAGCCAAGTACTATGACTAGTACTCATGTTTCCAAACGGATTAAATCCATATGTTGCCAACCCAAGTCGCACATTACGAGGTTCTTCAGCAAACCATGAGTGTTCTAAATCAAATTTCTTCCAACCCTGAGAGTCAGCAAGATATGACAAGACACCATCATTCTTGACTCTGGATGATGAGTGTCATGTCAAGTCTATAGCCGTTGCACATAAAATAAATAACCGTTGTAATCTAGGAATCAATGAAAAATGACGTACGACCTTTCGCGGTACATTCTGCTTTTCAGATGTCCATCTTGGTTCATGGCAAATGGGACACTTGTTCAATTGCTCATTCTCTCTCCAAAAAAATACACAATCATTCTCACATGCATATATTACGTTGCAATCAAACCCAAGTCCTTGTTTCAATTGTTTTGCTTTATAGAAGTTGTGAGGTAAAATATTATCCGATTGAAGTTCCTCTTTAAACAGCTTGAGTAACATATTGACAGCCTTAATAGATAATCGGTGCATGGATTTTATGTGAAGCAGTCTAACTGTAAATGAAAATTTATTGTGCCTTCTACATCTTGGAAATAACTCACGCTGTGAATCATTCCATAAACATGCAAAAGTGCAAAAGTGTTACCTTGAATTTGATGTGTCTGTATCACCTTCATCCATAAACATTCCCGTGCCAATATCACCTAGATTTGTTCCATATCCTCATCATATTCATCACCAACAACGTCTGGCGGTACATCTCCATCGATGATGCGTCATGTAAAACCCAATCATTATAACCCTGGTCAATACCTTTGATAAATAAATACTCTCTCACCAAGCCTATCATACGAGAACACAAATTCTTGCATTGTCAACATGGGCATCTAATACACCTGTCACTATCAACTGTACAGGATGCGAACTCCAAGAATTTCTTAACACTTTTAGCATATAAATTGTATCATCATCTAAGCGATCTCTAACTCGCATCCAACTCTTATGCATGCCTAATACCCTATTAAAAATAGTCACGTGGGCATCATCAAGTAAGTATGTATCTAACATATTGTGTAATTTCTTCCTTTCACTGGGTAGTTGGTCCTATCCTATTCGGGATTGAAAGATCATAGTCGCAAACCTATCAACTATTATCTATCACATCCAATGAAATTCCGGCAGCATCTCTTTATAGTTCTCCAAATATGCTCGTTTGATCATGTGCACCGATGAGTAACATCTCGATGCACCATCACCTAAACTGCATATCCAGAAAACAAGAAGGGATGACTCTATGAAAATCATAATGTTGGACACTAACATATACAATTGAATAGTTTGCAAGGATGATCTTACATTCTCAAATTGTCCACTTTGAGCAATTCAAGAGTTATCAATCAATCGGTCATCTGGATTGATAACTCTCGGATGGGTCTAAGATTTATTTTGATTAAATATACAAAATACGAGAATAATATACAAAAACAATGCAAGATACGAGAATATATCAAATAACTGCTAAAAAAATTACCAATCTTTATATTAAATTTAATAATTAATTAAGATTTTAACTTGTTCTATATATTATTAAATATTCGATTTGCTATGATTTTCATGTAAATATGATTATTATTAGAATAAGTTAACACTTTATTCAGTATTAAGCATTTTTTATTTTTTTAAGTATTAAGTATGATTAAGTATTAAGAATCATAATTTTTTCTTTTATACTATCCTTATTTTAAGCATTAAGTATTAAGTATTTTAATATTTTTTTATACCGTCCTTATGTTAAGTATTAAGTATTTTTTAAAATTTTTTATACTATTCTTATGTTAAGTATTAATTAAGTATTTTTTATACTATTATTATGTTAACTATTAATTATTTTTAACTATTTTTTAATATGCATTTTTTTATACTATCCTTATGTATTCTATAATTTTCTTGTAAATACATTCTTGTAAAAAGTATATTTGCTATATATGTATAATCTATATTTAATGCAATTTAACGTTCGAACGTATAAAACTAATGTTCGAATGAAATAGTACCGTTCGAAGGGTAACAAATACACGTCCAAATGGATTCAACCCAGATTCTAGACGCAAACCCAAAACAATATTAAGAACTACAATCCTCAAACACAACCTCAAAAATCACGCACAATATAGACAAACACACAAATATATCAATTATAATGAGTAACCTATAAACTATAAAACACAAAATTTAATTTCAATGCAACTCCCAACAACTCAACCCACAATAAAACACCTACACAACATGTAAACAAACCATAAAATTAGTGAACATAAAATTCATGTGCAATGAAGACGATGAGTTAGCAGTTTAAAAAATCTGTGAACAAAGAACACACCTTTAAAAAATTTGTGTGTGGCCCTCTTTGCAATCGGAGTTCAATCTAACTCACTCTAATCAAAATGCGAGAAGAATGAAGGAGTGTGGGGAGAAGAATGAAGGAGTACGGGGAGAATAATGAAGGAATGTGGGGGAGAAAATGAGGGAGTGCGGCGCTAGGTTGAAGGAGAATAGGGGATGAAAGAGAATAAGGGGTGTTATGGGGTATTTAAGTTTGTGTAGAATTTTTGAAATTATTATGACGAGAAATGTCATTGTAATAAGTACCAAGTGCACGAAACGTAATCGTCCAACTTAAAACTTCTCTTATTAAGGCGAAAAAGGTTGTCACCTGTGCACCCTGTTAAGTTGTTGACCATTCAAATGTAAATATTACAAGTTCGAACGTGAAAATAATTCAGCACAAGTTTTTTGTTCACTACTTACTAAGACAGTGGACTCATTATTTACAATCTCTTGCATTTTCTCTTGGGCAATCAATGCTTGTTCTTCACAAAATGGTGGACTTTCCTAATTTTTGGGTGTATGTGTTCTTTCTTGCATTTTCAGGAAAAGGGTGGATGAGCAAGCAATGGAGGCAACTTGGTAATGCTTTCTCTTCTCTACCTTTATGAATTACAAACTTTTTTTTTTTCCAGTATCTCAATACAATTTTTTTTTGTATGCAAAATGGTGGTATGATCGATCTATGTGATTTAAAAAATTTGAATTTCTAGAAGACCCTAGATAGATCAATGTGATTTCAAAAGTTTGGGTTTTTGTAAAACTCTAGATCGATCTACGTGATTTCAAAAATTTGGGTTTTTTGAAAATTTGGGTTTCAAAAATCTTGGTGCCAAATGCTTCTCTAGTTGTTAGGTTATAATGAAGTTGGCTTTCGGATATCGATTTGTTTCCGTCCAATGGCTTCTTGAATATGTTTTTTTTTTTATAACTGACAAGCATTTCATTAATAAAAAGATAGATTTTACAGACATTTGTCAAGCCAGATGGCATGAGAAATAAAGTCTGGAAAACAATCAAACCACATTGTGGTATTCTCAACATTCCATGCATAACGGGCCAGCTTGTGGGCTACCCCATTTCCCTCTCTGTACACATGCTGTATTTTGCATTCAATATATAGAGCCTGAATCTTTCTAATCTCAAGTACCAGACCCTCCAGCATTGCTGCAGCTTCAGTCTCTGCATTTAACACTTGCACTGCCACCAAGCAATCTGATTCCACTATTAGGTTGCTAATACCCATACCTGCGCACATTTGCAAGGCTCGGAGAATGGCCAGCAGCTCAGTAGCTTCGACATTGATCCCTTCCTCTTCAATCTTGGTAGCTGCCCAGAGAACA